>NIWZ02000092.1:0-85541 GCA_002242745.2 Lecanicillium sp. LEC01
CTTGCGAGCGGACGGGCTTATTAATTCGAGATGGCAAATAAGAGCCAAATGGGATACCCTCCTCCCCGAAGTTTTACCAAAACAAAGTGACATTCGGCTCCAGATAGCTTGGTCGCGGTTCTAAGATCGCGGATCGCATCCTCGAAATCCGGCACCTTGACAACAAGATTATATACAATAAAATTCTATTTTTGATCTCAAAGGGTATTAAGGAGAGATCCTTTAAATCTCTCTTCTTCATTCGTTAATTCGTCCCTTTTGTTACAATATCGTTAGGTATATTGAATAGATCTTTTCAAACACTCACAGATCCCCTTGATCTCTCCCCTCATGCTGCAAATTTTTGGGGACATCGCTTGCTCCTTTATCTTCCATCTTTTTCAGCATACTTAACCAATTTTGCTAAGATTCTAGTAGGCACCGGGTGGCGGAATGCTAGTGGCCGCGCTGCGCCAACAATACCGTCTAATGTCGCAGCCTCCTCTGGGGCACTCGAAGACATCGTATACCTGCTCCTAGGTAGGAATGTCGTTTATCGCATCCTAATCATGGAAGGCAGCTCGCTCACGAAGTAGACTAGTTATACTATTTCGCCCACGGTGGCTATTCCTAGAACCGTTTGACTAGTTTCTTTGAAGATTAAGGTGACGCGGACAGTTAATTTTCTTCCGCAGCGGAATAAATCGGACCAATTAACAATCTGCTTATTCACATCGATCCAATCAATATTAAGACTAGGAGACGGGATTTATCTGTTTTTAACTCCTTATGCATTTATAGAAACAATGATTTGCGTCTCGTCAGGCTCATAAGTCTCTAATAACTTCTTCTCTTTGGCGGTCGTTTCGATGTCAGACTTTAAACTGTTCTCCCAAAACATACTCGGGTACCGATCGAGAATTCTGTACTGCATTTCTTGTAGGCTTGTCAAGTCTGGTCTTCCTCTTACAGAGTGTCCATTTGATGGTGTAGGGCTGGCACTTGGAGCCGACTAGGTTTGGTGCCAGACTCTTCCTTTTACGGCTGTCTCGCAGCCCGTGTGACGCAGCAGGATCATCAAAATCGCCTACGGGGCCAGGGGTAGGGTAGTCAAGCTCATTGTCATCGTAAAGCCACTGGCTCGCATCAAGATCCTCAGCCTTGGTAACAGGCTTACTGACTCACGACAGGTGCTGCGAGAGCAAGTAGGGAGCTCCTGCCTCAAAACAGAAAGTGCTGCGGTATTGACAGGGTTTGATTCTTTAGCATATTGGGTCAGGCTATCTCAATACTTAACAGTGTGGTCTAATGCACGTAGAAATAGAAGACTTAGAGATAATGTAGACCGAACGGGCAAAGCTGAAGTTGCCGTGACTTCAAGTCGTGGGCAGTACTTGGGCGTGGCGAATGGCAGGCTAACAGAGACATCGCCAGGGTAACAGAGACGCCAATCGAGCCGTAGCAGTGGTGGCACAGGCATGGCCCCGAGCATGGCGAACGAGCGTATGGCTCCAATTACTGAGGAGGCGGAAAGTAAATGGAGGGCCCAATGTGACATATGTGAGGGTTATACCGAGTTGTACCCTGCAGTGGTGCCCCATGGCCGACAAGGACAGTACAGACAACCGACCCTGTGCCATAGATTATTTCAGCAATACGGATCACGGACGCGGCTAGCTCACCGTGGCAGCTTGCTATTGCAAAACAGAGAAAAACGAACAACAATGACACTGAAGCGATAGCTTGTAAGAGGTGTTGGGCCGTAGAAATTTAGTAGTGGTTCATGACCTGATACTGTCTCAAATGGTATCCGAGGGACGACGTAGCTTGCAAGATGCCAGTGTGTCCAGTTAATTGCAGACACGTAATACCCTTATCCGTAGCGTTGTAGCATCACTGTCGCCCCCGTTTTTAGGTATAGGTGCGGGGAAGTGCAGCCTATCTTCCGCTGGAAATCCGGGGAAACGCACCTATCCGTTCCATGGTCACTAACCGCTTATAGAAACTCTTAGGGGTCACCCTCAGTAATCTTGCCCCAGACTCCAAATCAAGTCGACCCGACTGATCCCCTAAATTTACGTACTAGGTATCCTTCTAGCGTCTGTGCTACCACCACCGAATTCTTGAGGGTACACTTGGCTAATAATGTGGCGTGGATCTGGTAGGTGCGAGTTGTGCTGCAAGAGTCCACCAACTGACTGCCGCACTGTGCTGTCACTTTGTCCTCATCTACCTACCTACCTGCCGATGCATTTTCAACCGCCGACTGCGGCCATCTGATATGCCAAAGGACCAACCATCGGGTCTTCATGCTCCCTTTTTACTATCCTTAATCGTCAGGAAGAATACCTCAAGCTTGTCTCGATGTCGATACAGCCTTTAACCCCTCTGGTTTCAATGACGACGCAGACGCCATCCTAACACAAGCCGTCCGCCCCGAGCCGAAATCCGGTTCGACGTCAAACCAAACGAACAAACAAACAAACCATGGCCGCACCGCCAGAACACATGTTCCTGCTCTCCTCACCGCTCGAGCAGCTGCGCGAACTAGCCGTCATCGGCGACTTGAAAGATCGCATCATCCGCGGCTTCTTTGTCGGCGTCGCCATTGGCATTCCTGTTGCGCTGGCCTGTTGCTGTTGGTATCCCTGCTTTAGCAAGGAGAGTCGACGACGGCGGAGGAGACGGATGCAGCGGGAGGCTAGGGAGGCTGCGGCGAGGGATACGGAGACGCAGGAAGTGACGCAGCAGCCGGCGAATGTAACTCGGCGAGAGGATCCGGGTTGAAGGGGCTGGCTGGTTGGTGATGATACTATGGGAGACCTGAAATCCCTTGACGCGCACTAGGGAAAGACGGAAGTAAAATGCAGATGAGATCGATTACGGACCTGTATCGGCGGATTATACGGGATGCCACTACACGAGACCTATCAACGAGACCATCAACGAGACCGTCAACGAGACCTATCAACGAGACGGACATACAGATGTATCCGTGAAAAGACGCCAACATCTGTTTGGTTTCTATACATACTCCAAACAAAGGTCGTCGTCTTGTCGTAATCCGACACTTCAAGATGGCATTTAACATTTGAGGCTCAACTTGCAATCCCCGACCTGCCAAGGAAAGACGGCCTAACGAATTTAATGCTTCTCTTCAGACACTTTAACTTTGACTGCGCCCAGTCACGGCCAGTCATGATAAGACACATAGCAACGGTCCGGCGCAAGCTGGAAGGCGGGGTGTGGTGGTGAATGGAGAGTGCTCGCCAGTCAACGCTTTGCAAAGACAAACTGACAACGCAAGTCAAGCAAGTTATTTGACCGCATTGAATGCTACATACTTGCGTCTTTATAGCGTCTCTGAGACAGTATGGGATTCCCTGAGTTAATAAACCAAAGAACGGATACGCCAGTTATGACAGCGTTACTGGAAGCCACGCAAGTCTACGAGATATTCAGTACATTATCCTCACGGATAAAAATTCAGATTTTAGAAGATATCCGAACAAAAAAGCTTTAAAAACACTCTGTTATCCATCACCATTATAAAACTGATGCAACGGCTACATTCACACACACTCAATACATTTGTGCTATTCATAGCTCAGACACCTTCCTCAGCCCCGCTAGGAACGGCAGATGCGTTGTGGCGCAGCTCCTCCTCCACTTTGAAACCGACAGCCAGCCACCACTCGTCGTCATCGCACGTCGCGTAATGTTGCAGCTCAACTCAACTTAAATCACAAACTGCGCGCCACAGTTGCCCCATGCGTCAGGTCAGCCCTCGGGACTTTTAGATAAACCTCTTTTTAGCAAGCGCCTGTTCCTTTAGCGTCGCGACTCCTGCGTTTCCTTTACAGCACCTTCCAACCCCTTCCTCAACCTCATCCTCAACCTCGGCCCAACCTATTGCCACGTTCCTATCCCACGACACGCACGACTCAACGAGAATGCTCGACGAAAACCTCCCAACCTACCGCTTTCAACAATCCTCCGACAACCCGCTCCATACCTATCTCTACTACACCTTCAACGGCTCCGAGCCCACGGCCGAATACCTCGTCAAGCGCCCGCCACCCTCCGACTCCAAGAACCAATATGCCTTGGGTCTGCTAGACGTACACTACAACTCAGTCATCTACGGCGAGGTGCTAATCAGGCCAGAATGGACCCAGCCATCGCTGTCGGCCGCTGAAATGCGCGCCCAGAACGGCGCCTCTGCCGTCGTCCCGCTGATGCCGGAATCCTTCACCATCTTCCTCTACAACCCAGACCAGTCGGTGGTTGTACGCCGTCACCAGAGCAGTTTCAAGTCGGACTCGTGGGAATTCGACGTTCCCGAACACTCCTTTAAGCAGCCCAGCGCGAGCCAAATTGATCAGGACAATGGCAATGCAAACTCGGAGCTGGCGCCCAAGGTACTCTTTCGCTGGAAACGGGACAGCCTCCTGGGAAAGGACATGACGTGCTACATGACGGGGCGCAGTGTCGGCGGCAAGAAGAGCAAAGACCCAGATGTCACAATCGCCATGTCGCGAGCAGGCAAGCATGTCGCCATCTACGAGCCCAACATGGCGCGCGTGGAGATTGAGGACCGCAAGGGCCTGGAAGTTGCGCTGCTGCTGAGCTCAGAGGTCATAAAGGACTTGTTTCTTTCCCCGAAACATGACCTATTCAACTTGTCTGGTTCACCACCTGCAGGACCTAGCGACACACATAAACCCATCTCAAGCCCACCGCCGCAGAGACCGTCACAACCAGTATATGCATCCGGCGCACTAAATGCCGGATCTGGAGGCAACACATTGAATTCCAACCGGCCACCACCGCCGACATCTATGCCGCCGGCACCTCGACGAGACGCCCGTCAGCAAGCAGAAATTGAAGCAGAGACGAGGCGGATACAAGCCATGGTGGCAGACGAGGACCGTAAGAAGAAGGAGCGCGAGCGGCACGACCAAGAGGAGCAGAAGCGCATCAAGAAGATGCTGGAGCAGGAAGACAAGGAGCGAAGACGGCGACAGGCCGAGATTGAAAAGGAGACGGAGCGGCTGCGGAAGCAATACGGTGGCCCGACGCCTAGTTTACCGCCGAGACCTACGGCGGCTGGAGGCAGCGGTGGCGGCAGCGGTGGTGGCGGGAGCGGATGGTTTGGCCCAGCGACGGGACAAGCTGTGCCGCAGCGTCCGAATAGCGTTGGGCCGCCTGGATTTGCTCCCAGACCGCAGACATTTTCGCCGCCACCGCAGGGGCAAGGGCAGGGGCAGGGGCAGTCGTCACAAGGCCATGGCAAGGCGTATAAGCTTGGGAATGCACTGGGGACGTTTTTGCAGGGCCATAAGGAGGATAGAGATGGCAAGGTGAAGAAGAAGCGAAGTGGGCATTTTTAAAGAATTTACAGCAAGAAAAAAAAAAGGAAATAGAAATAAAAAAAGAGAGAAATATGCCATGTGTTGATATGAAAATTGTGTGATTGCATTGCTATGGTGAATCGTAAATTCGTGATGATGATGCAGATGCGACTTGGCGTCGAGTATTAAAAAGTATATGTTAGATACAAACCGGGTATAAACGCCAATGATATGCCAGTGATTATGTGTTTTTCCTTTTAAAAAAGTTCAATCCCCATCTCCAAATTTTGTATTATTTTCCTCCCGTTTGTCGTAAACTCGTAACCAAAGAGAAGAGTAGCCTTCTTATAAAAAGCATGTTGCTTATATATAGGCTGTTTGTAATGTAAGGGGGGGCCCATGTTGTGTGATGTAAAAAACACAGGAAGCCTTTAGACCTGCAGGGAACCCTTGCCGTTGAGCTTGAAAGCCTTGGTAATAGAGTTCTTCTTGCTGTCCTTCTTCTTGTCGCCGCGGATAGGCGAGGCACTGCGCGAGTTGGCGGCAGAGGCAGCGACGGATGGGGCGGCGGTTGAGCCGCGGCGCGAAGAGGGGGCGCTGGAGAAGGGGGATTTGACGCCTGCGTAGGGGACGATGTAGACGAGTTCGGCGGAGAACATTTTGGTGGTGGTGTGTTATGTGTATGTGAATGTTTGTGTGTGTATGTTTGTGTAAGTGAAGCTCTTGATGGTGATGATGAGAATGAGAAATAAAAGAGTGAATTCAAGGTGGGACGAGGCGGGTTATTATATACACTTTTTTTTTTCTTTACGATTCTGTAAAGAAATAATAGAATTTTTTAATTACATATACTATACATGGAAAGAAGAAAAAAAATACGTAAAAAGTTGGCCTAGTGTGTTCGTCATGTGTAGTAAACTGATACCCGATCATCACCGCCTCAAGCCGAAAGGCACACACACACCCCTGCTCGCTGCTGCCTTTTTTTTTTTTCCCTTTCGGCCCACGGACCCGGATGGGAGACCCACTGGCGCCGTCACGCCGTGCCGTTCATCAGCCTGTCATTTGCGCAGGCTACGAGTAACAGGGGTCCAGAAAAATTTTTTATATAGTAGGGAGTGTAACATATTAGTGCTAGACGGAAAATTTTCAGGCGAATGATGCATGCTTTCTCGGCCGAATAGCCATGCAGGGATGGGCAACGGGACGAGCAGAGTGGTTCCACTAGGTATGGATTTCTTGTTTTGAATTTTTCGTGATGGAGGCCTTTTAGATGGAGTTGGTTACGTTATTGCCATGGTGATGTTCTTCCCAACGTCTCAAGAGTACGCTGCTGTAGAGCGTTGGTGCTGCTGTTGTTGTTGAAGCTCAGCATGGTATTGGTATAGTATACAATGTTCTCACGATATGAGTAGTTGGTAGACTATTATTAGGAAAATGATATGTTACTACGAAGTATATGTTTACATACACATATGCATTACTCACCGCATCATACGACCACGACCACGCGACAAAGTGGCAATAGATCGTATAAACATGGCATGCATCGGCTTAAAAAACAAAACTACAATGACTTTAAGTCACACCATCCCTCATTCTACCCACAGGCATTCAATTCAACCAATGTCACCATGTTCCTCTTTTCTTTTGCCACGGAAATGCAGTACTCGTACATATCCACAGTGGAATGTAAAAAAAAAAAATTACTTATACAGGGGAATACATACCAAGCTCATGCTACCTTCACTAGAAGCTTACTAGCCTACTCGTACTAGGAGCTGCTAGTCTGCTAGAACCCCTGTCGATGCGAAAAATTTCAATCATCCGTTCACTCGTACCGTTAGCGTCCGATCCCGATTCCTGCCAGGGCTTGCCAGGGCCTGCCGTGGCGTAGTCTAATTATATCCCCGTCCGTTTTCTAGCTGCAGCTGGCCTTGCGCCGGCGCCAGCCACTAGCCTTACCGCGTGCGCTGTAGTCTCACACTTTTGTTACGAGTATTCGTACGAGTACATGACTGTGATGGATCCCTCGTGGGCTGAGTGATCCAGTTGCGCCGAGCCCCGAGCCACTACTCGTAAGTGACTGACGGTGCTCGGCTTGCTTTCCTCGGACTTGTTTCTGCTTATTTTCTTCACGTCGACTATTGCTGGCTGTGCACGTTGTTCCGCTATTGGGTATACTGTTCTTCTCCCAGCTTATTAAATTCCATTTGTTTTCGTAAATCTGTCCGACATCAAGTCGTCTCTTACTGGCCGAAATCACCCAACGGCCGCCGATCACAACCACTGGCCCGTCGCCGGGATCCCGTCTACTCCCGTTAATGCGACCATAATGCTTTTCGACCTATCCCTTTCCGCCTGGCAGCTTCCCCCCTGGCAGCCCCGACTTGGAAGGCTATTCCTCATCCCTTCCCCCCGGCAGCTCCGGCTTGGAAAGCTATTCCTTGAGCTCGTCACTCGCGTCCTCGTCCTTGGTACCCAGCTTCTCCGACTCCATCCCTGTCCACCTATCTTCAATCTTGTCTCTGTTGACACATGTGTTAGCCGAATCTCCTCACTTACAAGAGCATTCCCATTTCACTTACGCAGATTTCGACACAAGATCTATATCCTTGTTTGCACAAAACGCTAGGAACCGTCTCTTCGTCCTCTCCCGCTTAAACGCAATCATCATTGGGCCACGCGGTTTGTCGTCCTTTTCTGCCACATGCTCATCCGACAGTGCCAGGTATATCCGCAGCGACGCCTTGTTCCATATCACCTGGAACAAGTCGTCAAGGTCAAAGTGAAAATCTATCGGCGCCCTGTGTACGCCCCATTCCACTGGATCCGTCTCCTTGAGCACTTGGTGCTCAAACATTTGCTTGTCCTCTACCCACGCCAGGTACTGTGTCACCTTGTCGGAGCTCGTAAATAGCCGCGATCGCATCTGGTATACCCGAAAGTCTGTTTCTGACACTTCTGCGCCGCTCCAAGAATCCGCATCCGAATAATCCTCCGCCCGTAGCTCATCCTCCATCTCTCTGTCAGAGTCTTCAGAGTCTTCTGGAGGACGCGATATCGACTTTTGCCGCTTGCCTCTACTCTGCGAGGCTGGAGAGTCTACATGCATCCCTGGTTGTCCCGCAGTTGGAGTAGACTGTGACGTGGAAGTGGACGCTGACCCAGGCTCAGGACTTTTGCGCTTACGACTTCCAGGCCTCTCGCTGCCGGTGCTCACTCTAGGAGGCATCTTGATCCCGGCAGGTCGACCGATATTCTTGAATCCCGCCTTGTTGCGCGCTGCAGTAAGTTTCTTGTCATTGTAAAAGTCATGCATTGTCTTGGCCAAGTTGAATGACGACCCTTGCTCCTCAATCAGCTCATGCAGCCGCTGCCTCACCCAGTCCAACGGGGCGACTTGCACTCTGTACTTTCTCAGCTCGTCAAGCGTCTCGCAAAGTCGATACATTGTGTCATATGACGCAATGCTGCCCCTCGTCCCTGTAATGTATCTCTTGTTCAGCAGTTGATAGGGGCTTATCTCTCCCGACTGCAAAAACTTCATGCACAAGTGTCCGCGGGTGACTTGTCGGCCATATTGATATTTGGAGCTTCCCGTATCCTTGCCCTGCTCTTCTAATTCAAGAACATCTTCCAACTTTCCTTGCCATTCTTTGAGTCTCGGTTCTATCCTGGTCACGGGGTCAAACCATTTGGGGTCCCAGTACGGATGCTCTGGCGTAATCTTTTCGACGGGCACGCCTTCCATGCATGGTGGGGACGTATAAATGCGTCCGTTGTGCCGAAGCACGAGATTCAATGGGAGAATCTCCAAGCTGTCTCTGTCTAGAGAGACCTTGTTTGTAGTGCGAATAGAGTGGTATATAGGAATCATAGATAGGATAGCGTCACTGTCCATATTGGTAGACGTATAGCCCGAGTTACGTCGTTGCAGATCCGGAGAGTTGGCGCAAGTTGAGCCTGAGCCATTCACAGACTTGAAACCACTATTACTTGTCTGCACATCTGGCGCAGGACGGACATTGACGCCACCAGACACTCGGCCAAGGTAGTCGTGCGCAGCCACTGCCATTCGTGCCGGAGAAGTTGTGTCACCATATCTGTTGGAGACTCCTTCCACACCCGGGTCCGTCGCATGTTCCCTTATGGGTATCTCGGCATTAGAGCCACCGCTCCCCGGATGACATCCTTGCCTGTTCCATTCGCAGTTGCCACACTTTGGAAATTGCGGACCGCCGAGCACAATACACTCCGCAAAGGCACCTTGATTTCTTTCGCAAGAGGCGCAGCGTCGCATCTGAATAGTTCCGGTAGCTTGGATCATGCATGCCAGCCATTTGACGCCTTTGGGTTCGCACCTGTCGTAGATGCTTTCAAGGTGCTCGGCATTAAACTTTCGGCCGTGTCGTATCATGACCGGTCTCTTGATTGGGAACCGAAGCATTGCGTCTATCCACTGGTTCCAAGGATCAAACCGTCTCAAGACACCAATGACGTTACTATCGGAGTCCACTATGTCCACTATAGGCGCCATGGACCCTCGAATATGCGATTCGTGTTGTAGGGATGGAAGAGGCTGCCCGGGAAGTGCTGATGGAAGGGGCCGTCGTGTAGGTTGCTGCTCTCCTCCAGTTTGTGGTTGTCTCAACGCCAAAGGTATCGTGCTGCTAATCGGTGGTAGCTGATTGTTCTCCATGTCATCAGCACTTCGGCGCTCATCGCGAAACCAGTGAGCCATGCCATGCTCCAGATGACGTTGGTGTTGCAAGCGTTGCTTTTGCTTCTTCTGGTGTTCGCACTCAAGCGCGTGGAGATGTTCCGCCTTTTCACTGTATGCGTTTACAACGTCAGCAAATTCTTGCTCAACAGCCAAAAGCTCCGTAGCTAGTTTGTGCTTCATTTGAGAAAGTAAATGTTTCCTCCCGTTGAGGGTAGCGATTTCGACGCGAATGTCTGCTTGCTCCTTTTGCCACTCCACCTCTGCTTGTGCATGTTCTGTGGCATGTTTCTTGTAAAACGCATCCCAAAAGTCGCTCTCCGTGTTTTGCCATTCGCGTTTTTCTTTTCCGGATGGCGATTCATCCGTGGAGCTTTCGGGGCCCCCCATGGCGATGGAAGAGTCCTGTGGCAAACGGTGCTGTACTTGAAACACACCCAGCTATACTTTTTCCCAAGCACGTTTGTCAGCTGAAACACGAGTCCATCGAGAAGAAGCTTGTGCATCTAAGGGGAGCCAACACTCTGTACTAGAAAGCAAGATGTTGGCTGGCGAAGTTGGTTGGGGTGACTACCGTAGCCAAAAGTCTTGCTGAGAGTTGGTTTGCCCAAGGAGTAGCGTTTCGGGCGACACGTACCAAGGTACTGTTTTGAGTGTTGGCAGGTAAGGTAGGTAGTTGGTACTCGATTGAGCGTCTTTCCTACTTAGGTAAGGTAGTCTGGTTGTTTGCGTTTGCCAGTGCGGCTACTTATTCTCGCAGCTGACAGCTGGCAGGTATTGCGGGGACCAGACAGACGACGGAGCAGACGAAGCATTAAAATAAACAAAACCAGATACCTCTATTGACGGAATGGGTGTGATGATGATATATCAGGGTTCTCAGGTTCTCAGGTTCTCAGGTAGCTAAATTCCAGCCTAACACACACCATCTCGGTGTAGGGCTCGAAGACAAAGCGCCCGTTAAAAGTAGCGACAGCGGGAATAAGGGGGAATGCAGTATTTAGAAGGAGAGCGAGTAAGGGAACAGTGACAGTGACACACGACTGTAAATAATGCAAGCTAGTAGCAGCAGGCCGTGGGCCGGGAAGAAAGAGGATAATAGAGGGTTGATGTAACAAGAATAAAAGACGTAATGAGTCAAATAGCGTAGAGTGCCAAGTCTTGTTGGTTGGTTGGTTGGTTCGCTCGTATGTACATCCGAAGAGAAAAAAAAAAGGACGAGAGTCGAGGTGCTTGATAGGCTAGGAAGCCGCTGAGGGCGGTAGGTAAGCGGATAAGCACCTGCTACGTGCCGATACCGACGTGCAGCAAAGCGCCATGCGTTTATAGACTACAGGGATCAAGAGACAATAGCCAACCGCCACGTCTGTCTGTCTGTGTGTCTGTGTTTGTATAGGTCGGGTGTCTAGGCACAGCGCAGCGGAAACAAAGGGTGTGATGAGCACGATATGTGGCAGGCAGGCAGGCTAGGAGTACAGACCGAAAGGCATGCATACTGCACGTAGAGTCACGAGGGGAGGCCTCATATAATAATATATTATTCTGTACATCACGATCGGGTACTTGGACAAGGGCTAGGTACCAAGCACATCCGAAGCGAGCTGAGAAGGGGGGAGTGGGAAGGAAATGAGACGACAAGAAATGAATAGGGAAAAAAACGACAATAAGAGGCACCACCAACAAAAAGAGGGGAGCGGACAGAGGCTGCATGGCTGCGGGAAACAAGGCGTGGATGGGATTGGGAGACAGAGTCAGGCGAGGCGAGGACAAGGCGCGGAGTAACTCGTAACATAAGACAGCTGAGTGCAGGTACAGTAGGGCAGTACAGTACAGTACAGTAAAAAGAAACGGGGTACTAGGTAAGTACTAGGTAGGTAATAAAAAAGAGACAGAGATAACAAGACGGTGATCATGTATGTACTCGCATAGGCGGCCTTAGGATATTGCGACAGCGTTATTAGCCCCAGTGTCGTTGCACGAGTTGATTCGTTACCGAGTAGTCGGTAACCAACCACTATGCAGCGTTTAGCGGGTATAGCCTGCGGGCTTGTGTCATGCCCGTCTCGGGCGTTGCTCGTTGGTGCTGGGAATTGAAGCCTTTTCCCTTTCCGCCTTTTTCTGCTTGCACATGTTACTGTACATACATTTTGTTTCTCTAATAAATGTGATTGGGGACAGCTGGTGCGGTACCTACTACCTAGGTGGGAGCGCCACGGCGTTTGCTTGAAGAGGATTTTTTGTTTCGTATCCCATCGAATGGTGTATACGAGTACGTACCTAGATTGTATACTACCTACTCCGTACCTACACCGTCGCAGGAAACAAGGCTAGACTATACGCGTTTGACAGGATAGTCTAGTCCGACACTCTTCAAATTCTAGCCTCTGTTATTTTTTTATTAGCAAGTCTCCATGAGCTACTATACTGTTAGGCCTAGTATTCTAATACAAGCTCGTGTTTTATTAATCCCACTTTCACCCACTTGCTTCTCGGGCATATCACGGACATAACAAAGTCTAGCAGAGACCAGCCGGGTACAGTACATTCCCTACCTTGCCTTACGTCGGTAGGTAGTGTATCACCACGACGGCTGCCTCTCTGTCCCACTGCATCAAAGTACAACCTTCCCTCCACCACCCGCGGAGCGCACATCTTTTACCCGCCGTTGGGGAGCACACCGACCGACTCCCGGTTGGTGCGGGCGCTCCAAAAAAAAAAAAAAAAGGAAGAATCAGGTGTCACAGCGATTTAGGAGACGTGGACCCCGTTCGATGCTAATGGATGGCTGCATACAACTCACGTCACAAGAGCAGCAGAAGACAGCCGGCGAGTGATGTGAGAAGACTGCACAACGCCAACGCAGAGGGTCCTGGGTCGTCACCGTGCGTACCATGTTTGCATGTATGTTCATATTGTGCGTTGTTCAAAAAGCATTACTCGTACAGTGAGGACTTATGTAGTTATTACTTGTGGTAACTTACGTGGGCTTCAAAAGGGTCCCACACCATCACATACATCCCCTCTTTTTCTGCCAGACTTTCTTGACTGCAAGCGCGTGAATAATCGTAATAAGCTTTGGTAATAAGGGACGCTAGTCTACCTGCCCTACCTGGCTGGTTGCCTGCTTGCCTGCCAGTATGTGCATTGGGCTGCAACGACAAGGTCTGTTCTGTTCAAGGCTGCTATCCGTTCCTCTCATCAGCTCCCTTTACGGCCATCTTGGTCGGGCCTTCACGTCACAAGTGCCAGGCTAATCTGTAGTCACAGTATTCGATTTAATCTAAGCTTTATATACTTATTATACCGCCATTAGCTAGCGTTTCTATACGAAACCCTGCCAAACCACAGCTACTCCTCCAACCTTGTTCTTGAAGCAAATATCCCAAGACGCTGTGCAAAATGTAACCAAGAGCAATCAATGCGTACATGTAAAAAGCCCTGCTTCCTTCCCGTCCTCTGTATAACTTACCCTGTCAAAGGACAGAATCTTCCAGAGCCCCGATTATGAAAGCGTGACTCAATTCCAGCTGTTCCACGACGCAGGTGCTGTGTTGTAGAAAAAGATGACACAAATACCGCAAAACTCCCCCTGAAAAGAAAAGAAAAAAAAGAAAGAAGAATCCAATGTACTATTAGACGCCATGCTATGTCGTCGTTGCGAAAAAAAAACAAAACAAAAAACAAATCCCAATAAGAGGT
Source organism: Lecanicillium sp. LEC01 (assembly GCA_002242745.2). Taxonomy (NCBI): domain Eukaryota; kingdom Fungi; phylum Ascomycota; class Sordariomycetes; order Hypocreales; family Cordycipitaceae; genus Lecanicillium; species Lecanicillium sp. LEC01. The sequence goes on from NIWZ02000092.1 coordinate 13,756, forward strand.
TGGCGGCGCCCATAAATGACGCGGCTATTCACATATCCTGTCGGGAAACACGGACTGGCTCGCCCTCTAATACTTTGCCGAGTGCCTTGCTGCTGGTGAGTAGGGCATGTCGTAGGCCGTGCTCTGGCCGTACGGGTCGTCCAGGTACACGGTGGATCGTCGGTCGTCCTCGGGCAGCAACTCCTTGACTTCCCAGTTGTTCATGCGGGTACCGACAGAAAACTCAAGATCTTCCTTGGTAATGGAGTCCCAGTACTGCAGTGAATTGACGAGTTAGCCCCATGCTTCAACAGAGACAGTGAGACAGAGTGAAAGAATAACTTACCTTGTATACCATCATGACGCCCAAAAGGTTGCACACAGTGGCAAAGAATAGGCCGTCCAGATAGTGGCTAATCGCCGTGCAAAGCTTACTGCTGAATGCATACAGCAGAACCTGACCGACGACAAAGAAAAAGACGCCAAGGGCGATATCGCCAAGCGGCCAGCGGTCCTGCAGGGTCCTCGTGACAAGCAGGATCTGCATGGCAACGTAGACAAAGAGCTGAATCGCGTTGAGCAGGTACAAAACGACAAAAAGACCAACAGTGTTGTTAGGTCCCAAGCCCGCCCAACCCTTGAATGTCGCAAGCGAAATGAGAAAGCTTATAGCAAAGGCGATGAATGAGCAGATGCGAAGCATCCACACCGACAGCGGCGTGCCGTCTTCGTACAACTGGAAGCCGACAAAGCCGTTGATAAGCAGGCAAGTTACTACAGCGCTGGTAAATCCACTTTGCACCGCGACAAAATAAGGATAAGGGTTGCTGCCTGGCGGCACGACACCGGCATCGACGACCAAGGAGAAGAAGGTGAGAAGCATGTAGAGGTAGAAAAAGGTGAGGATCTCGCGACGGCCGACGGCGGTAAACTTGCTCCGCACGTGAAGAATCATGATGACAGTCATGACCAGCGCGACAATGTGCATTGCTGAGGCTGCACCCTCGAAGATGATTGTGTTTGCTAGTTCAATGCTTCTCGCGTAGCAGCTGGGCTCGATGCCGACGTGGTTGACAGCTTGCAGGATAGGCCCGACCGAGGCGCATAGCGGCAGGGGCGCATTTTCGCAAATCGAGCGGAAATCGCCAAAGCTCGACATCTTTGGCAAGTGTCAGAGTGTCAGAGCGTCAGAGTGTGTATTAGACGAGGGCTATATGGAGTTGTTGTTGCTGTTGTTGTTGAGTTCGTGTTGCTCCTTCGTCAAGAACTGGCTGACGTGGCTGGGCAATCGTGAACAACCAGCAGAAAGGCTGCGTATCTATCGTGTATCGGATATCGATGTAGAGTATGTCAGAAAGACTCTTCTTGGTCGACCAAAGCACGGGAACGGACGATGTCTCGGAACAATATCGCAGACTGGCCGGGAGAATGGGTCACCAAGGACAAGGTCGGACTAGATTGCGGTTTGCGGGTGCGATAGAACGACTGGATGGACGAAGAGAACAAAAAAAAAATCCTCCAGGTGAAAGAGCTTCGTCTGCCGTAGATACCCTTTGTCGAGTCGTTTCGCGCTGCGATTACGGTCACGATGCTCGATGCTCTGGCAAGGAGATCTGGCCGTCACACCAGAGCGGAGACACTTCTCAGCAACGTCTAGCAGAAGACGGCACACCAAAAGGTACAGGCGAGCCAGCAGAGGAATCGGGGGAATAAACAGCGGACCGGTTTCGTGTACTGTCAGCAACAATTTCGTCTCCCTGGTTGATGGGTTGTTTGATTTGAGCAGCCTACAAGTATGCTTTGATCAAGGAGCAGAGCAAGGGTGGAGGGTTTTTGCTATGACATTCGCCGCCTTTTTTTGCCCGGTTGCCAGGGGCCTGCTCCCCCCTGTTGCTAAATCTGGTGCTTTGCTTGAGCCACCATTTGCGCTGGGCGGCTCCACCTCGCACAATTCTTGGTCATTGGGTGCTGTCATCTTTGAGCGGGGGCAACAAAATACGAGATAGGATGGCCTACTTTACGATTCGCGAGTCCCTTCTTCACCTGCAACGGCATCACAATGCACCCCAATTGTAACAGGTAAAATGTTTGCATCTTGTCATTGCTGACATGCATCTCTATTCTGACTACTCCTATCCTCTCGCTCTCCCCTAGTGTGTGGTATATGTGACGTCTACGCGTCATTGGCTGCTCTGCTATGCTATTTCCTGTGGTTCCTAAAACGCCGTCCTGATATCTGCCGATAGGACAAGTCTGCAAAATAAAATAAAAGTTGAAACGCCGCCTTATGATATCCGCTAGTTGGTCAAGGCAGCAAAAAGGCCATTTACCAACTCCAAAATCACCCCCGGCCTGCCTTCTTCCTTCGTGATGCCGCCGCACCCTCTGGCTCTATAATACATAATGCTGGCCCTGAAGCTTGAAAAGTAAAAGAGAAATGAACTCAGTCCTTTGGTTTGACCAGTTTTCTTTTTCGCTGCCTCCAAGGACTACCCTCTATCAATGAGGAGACCATGAAGACAGAAGATAAGAAGAAGAAAGAAAAATATAATACACGCTATTTGGTTTTTGGGAATTTTTTTTTTTTTTTTTTTGGCGAAGCGGACTGCGTTAGTCGTAGCATCAGCCTGAGCAACGGCTGATATTGTCTTTAGCCTTTCTAAGGGCCAAAGTATCCCGGCTGACCACCTGGATGACGCGCTTGAGGGTTGAACTGTTGCTGCTGCGCCCGATTATAGAGTAGAAATTCAGGCACCACGCCAGTCCGAACGTCGTTACGCCGGCCAAGCGGCTGATAATGCATGTGACTTGGCGGAACCGGCAATGATAAATGGTATTGGTCCAGTGATGCAGTAGGCGGGGGATGTAAAAGGGTACTGACGTGCCGGATTGGTCTGTATGGGCTGGCCCGCTGCTGAAGATAGATGCTTGGCGAATTCGCAATTGGCGTCAAGGCAAGTGGTGTGGGCATGGCCGATCCTGCGCCAAAACCATCAACCATTGGCGACGACGCGTACTGCACGAGGCCAACAGGACTCCTCCGTTTCGTAGGAGTCCCTTGGTTTGCAGAAGGGGCCATGGTAGGCACGCCAGAGGAATAGCCTGCGGTGCCTACGGTGGCAGCCATGTTCTGCGACAGCGGCGGCGGCTGCTGCTGTTGCTGTGGTTGCGCTTGAGGAAAACCAAGGTTGTTTGGCTGGTATACCGTGGACATGGCGCGGACCCCTTGCTGCAATGGTGGCAAAGACATATTCTGGTTCGGCTGGTATGCGGTGGGTGCGCCTGTGTAAGCACCGTTCTGTGGTGCTTGGCTAGTCACCAGCGACAAGTTTGGAACTGGCGGCCTATGTTCATGATTGGTACTCGGGCGGTTGGTATTTCCGGCAGATTGAGGTTGCGCACCGCGAAGTGGCATTTGCCTCTTCGCTGGGTGGGCTGTAGCGTCATACTCAGGACTGCGCTTGCGTGATGTAGTGGAGCGCAGAACAGGTTTGGAGGCCAGTGGTGACATGGCGTTGCTCTGGTACGTGGCCCAGTCTTGCGAATGGCTCGAGTTTGGAGAAAATGTCTTGCTGCTGGTTGGAGTGTAAGGAGGCAGATCGGGCATCATTGGCAGCATCGCAGCTTTGGGAGACGTGCTGGGTGAGTGCAACGAGTTTGTGGTCGACGAAACGTGTAGCGGGGAAGCGGGTTGTTTCAAAGCTCGTTCATAATACTCGCGGAAGCACGCCAGCTTCATGAGCCAGTTCTCCCATTCATGCTTGGATGCCAGCAGGTTGTAGCGCATATTGCTGAGGAACTCAACCTCCATGACATGAATCTCGTGGACGGCAAAACATGACACCTCTGCCCATGTCTTGTTGGTGTAAGTGTTGTCGTCAAGAACTATTCGTTCCGTCATTAGCGCCCGCTGCTGTGAAGAGCTGACTATGGAATAGTACTCACATTTGTTACTCAGCATCAGTGAGACAGTCAGCAAACGGTATTCGCTTCCGGCCCGGCCTTTGATCTGCGGAGTCGACATCTTCAAACGATATATGAAAAGCAGCGCGAGAAGGATGACGTTTTGCGTAACCTGCGTCGTTGATAGGACGTTGTACACCCATTTTCGAAACTGCTCGTATGGCTTGGCCAGTGATGGTAGGCGTGGTACTGGTGCATTAACTGGGACCGTGTGGATAGCTTCAGCTTTTCTGAGGTCGTCGACGGATTGAAACCAGAAGAGGCAAGTCATCTAACGCAGAATTAGTACATCGGTACTTCAAGAAGACACCCAGAACGGCATACCTGGGCCGCGAAATCAGCTAAGTTGCCTCCGGTTGGGCTGATGCATTTTGGCACCTGGAGGCTGTGGTATATGAGAGTTTCGGAGCCTCGTCGGGCTGCGGACATGGATTGAACGGGCATCGTAGTTTCAGTAGTCGGCGTGAAAGTGTCGAGGTGATTTCGATAGTTGCTGGTCATTTGCAGTGAGGCAGAGGTGTTTTTCGACCCTAGGTAGTGCCCCCTGTTGGATGTGGCCGACTGCGATGATGGAACGTGGTGTGGTAGGTATCTATTCTGGTTTGCGATCCTAGAGTCTACTGCTGCCGCCTTTGTTGACGAGCTACCGTTACCAATCGAAGCAGGGAAACTGTGTGCTGCATGGCTGTTGTAGGCGGCAAGCGTAGGCTGGTAAGTGGTGCTCATGTCGTTGTCTGCTGGGGGGTCTGCAATCCAAACCCAACCCAAGCAGTGTGACGACCGCCTTTGGGAGAGCTGGAGAAACAGATACCAGGCAGAGAAGGCCCGTACGCTCTGCTATCTTTTGATGACTGATTCCTTCGGCTGTCGAAACGGCGTGTCCAACTTGTTGCGGACGGGTTTGCTCCCAACGTAGACATGGACTATGGTACACTCAAGCTGGAGTCGTTTGTGCTGGTTTGCATTGGGGGCGGACGGTAGTGTCGAAAGAAAAAGACGGTGAACAGGAGGCGTAAGGACTGAATGTTTCGCTGAGTAGGAGTTCGGTTGAACGCTGAGTGAAGAGAAGTTCAAACGCTTCCAAACTGGGCCGAATTTTCGGCAGCGGCGCGAGCGAGCGAGAGTTTTGTGGTGTAAGTGCAATGTGAAGAGCTGGCTGCTTAGTATGCAGCACGCGATTGACAAAGGCGGGTGGTACGGGGAGACAGTGATGTGAAGCAGAACAAGAACCACGCAAACGACATTTGCAAAAAAGAGACAAGCTTGGTCAAGGGCAAGCCGTGACAGCCATGACGGAGCAGAGGAGGGTTACTCGCAGTAATGAAGAAAACGAGGAGCAAGCCGGGGTGGCTCCCATCACTACGAGTACGGGCAACTTGCGAAGTTGATGAGCCGAGAGTTTGAGGAGGGTCTCGGAGAGAGGATGGGCGGATTTCAAGGTTCAGCGGGCTCTGTGGTTGGCCGAGCGAGTGAGTGGATGCAGCAATGGAGCCACACCCCAACATCTCTCGGCTTCAAGTTGTTGCTACCTACCTAGTAGCCCACTGCGAGTCGCTGAGTCGCTGAGTCGCAGGGCCTACAGGCAGGTACCAACTCCATATATTTAGTGGTACTGTACATGGTACTGTCTTAGTAAGAAGGCAGCCAGGACCACACATCCCCAAGCACAAACTGGAGGTTAGTAGCACAACTCCAGGATAGGATGTCAGCACCTCAGGTTCTATAAGTTATGCACGGCACACCCACTCACTCTTTGGAGCGAGCGGCTTTCTCCCTCCTGACTCCCAACTCACTTTCTCTTGCTGTCATGTCTCGCGCTACCTCTAGATGATACTAGAGCACGTAGTTTATTAGACACATTAGTATGAATGAATGCCACTGCTACCTAGGTTGGTAGCTATAGGAAGGCCCTGGTTTGCGTTACTACCTAGTGTACGTACCTTACGTGGTAGTAGGTATAAGGGTAAGGTAGGTACTTACTTCAGAGCGTGTGCCTACCTACCGGCAAAGGTACATGGCCAAACGAACAATTTTGGCGGGTGGGGTGAGTACCCAGTACCTGCTGACTCAAACGACCCAGCCCTCCCTTCACAGCCGCAATTATACGAGTCCCTGTGCAGCTGCCAGCTGTGCGCGTTTATTAGGTTAGTAGTAACTGCCAGCTGGCCGCGATGCTTCAACCGTACTAAGGTAAATTAACAATGTAAACACCATCTTGTTGTCTCGTTTCGCTTCCTAATCAACAAGGGGGTGAATGTCTGGTCGCCTTTCCAGCCAAGTTTCCCTTCTTATTTGACCATCTCCAGTATTCGTACGGAGTACACACTACGATGCCCCGTCCGCAAAACCATTCTCGCCAGAATGCACGGCAAGGTGCTCCAGCCGTGCTCACTCGCCGAGCAACGCGACTCCTCCCGTTATTACAAGAGCGCTCCCTAGAATCCAATCTCCCAGCAGACGTTTCGACTAGCTACCAGTCGAAGCAAGCGGAGGGCTTTGCTACAAAGAATGATTATCCGACAACATATAAACATAGAGCTCGATAAACGCGTATATCCAAGGCCAGCCATGGTAGTAAGCAAAACGACTACGTCGTACGGACGACACACTGCTGTTCCATGCCTGCCGGCATGCTAATCACGACGCCAAGGCGTGCAGCCACGCCCGCCATTTCGAGATTCCGCGCCGCATGTACATTTGCCCGCCCAGTCCGTGCCGTACCTGGAACCAGAACCGGACGAGTACAGCATACAGTAAGAATGAAGTCTGGCTCGGCACCTAGCATCGAACCGTGCTACGACTACAGACTAGCCTAGTTGTCGCCGTCTCGCCTGGTGGCAAAATGTTATCAGACACTCACATTGCCCCATTGTGCCCGCGCCCCCTCTCAACAGACGCCCCTCCTGCTCAATGGGAAAGGAGAAAAGGGTTTCTCACTCAGACACCTGCGCACCACCGCCACGGGAGCCACCGTGGGCGAGCCATTTTGTGCCACCTGGGGCGCTAGATTGTAATTACGAGTACTCTACGCAATTGCGCGTGCCCGGCCAAAGCCATCACCAGCGCGAGCAGTCGCAACGATGATACTCCCTTCTTCTCGCGTGACTTACTAGACCAGCTCGACCGGTCCAGACAGGAGAAGACAAAATCGCCTCGCCAACAATGGCACCATGAAGTGGAGGCGGCTCATTGAGACAGCCGAAGTGCTCCAAGTGCATACCAGGACAAAGTTACAGGCAATCCACGACGGGTCCTTTTGCGGTCCACCTGTGCTGGGCAAGGGCGATGGCGGCTGTGACAGCGGACCCCCTTTTGTCACAGTACAGCTCGTTCCTGTCATGTTCACCATCCAGGACGGGCTTTTAGCGCAATGTATGGAGTTCTGTCTATAAACACTTCATTCAGCGATGTTGTGCTCTGACTGAGTCTGGTTCATCCCGGCTGGTGCCTGGTGTAGCTGAACCGGACCCTCTTCATGCACCATCCAGGAGCGGACCAAACCACAGCAGCCATCTTACCCCCTCCAGAAGGCTTAGGCCCCCCCTGCAACCACCCCCAGCAAGCTCCCCTGTTCCAAACGAGAGCCATATTGGCTTCACTTCCTTTGTGAAATTTCAGGTTTCAACGAAGGTGGGTAGGCGAAACAACCTTTTTTGTACAGACTACTGCACTCGTTAATTACGTGGTGACTCAAAGAGGTAGTAATTCATCTCTGTCCACTGCCAACGACCAAATAAGGCACCCGGTACCTCGTACAGAGTTAGTCTTTCGATATTCGAGTACTGGTTTGGGTGTCACTGACTCTGTTCATGACATTTAATGACCAGTTGCCGGCTGCTCCGTCATCGTCGTGATCTTCTCCCAAGGCGGACATAATAACAGCAGCTTTGAGATCCACCGTCGCAACTGGTCAGTTTCGGTACATACGAGATATGCTGCATATGATATGGGCCCTGGGAAGCCATGGGTCTCACACCCTTCGGTGGTACTCCCTACATACCTCGTACGAATAGTCGTAGGCCCGTGTTTTCACTATGGAGTATTTCCACATCGAAGTTGAGGAAACTGAGCAATAGTGGTGCTATTTGGTATAAAGCAATCCGTGGACAGAGAAGCTCTACGTATTTACGACCAGAATGTTTTTGACCACCTCGACGTCGGCACAAGGGCAACTTATTACTGTCTTGGTTAGCGACTGGGCTCTATATCACTGCACCACGGCTTCTGGCTCTGCGTCTATGGGGCCCTTGTTCTTCCACCGTTCATCGCCTCAGCATTTATTCAGTACTTGTACGGGATGGCATATGAGGCGCACCGACGACCCTCCAACGGGTCACCAGCGCCTCTAACACCACCACATTTCCTTTAAACGGCGCTAAAAGCGCAAGTAGCGTAACCAGAACATACAGGGAGCACCACCCACCAATAATCAAGCACCAATATCTGGAGCCCGCCTGCAGAGTCGTTGGGTGCAAGATGCCTGGAACAAACTTGGGGGCTGGATTAAGCAATACTCTGCAGCTTCTCGTATGCACCAAAAAAAGAGCTGGCAGTGATAAAGCTCAGACAAGAGACCAATAAAGGATCGTACCGTTGGCATCACCGGACTTTCAAGATTTTCCGTATGGTTGGGGGCTCTACGCCAACAAAGCCCAGGACGTTTTGAAAAGCTGTCGCAAAGCCGTTGCCGACAGGTTGGCCAAGCATGAAAGAGCATTATCCAATGAGCAGTGAGTTTGTCAGATCCCTGTGGCCAGTCGCTAAATGCTTTCGTATCTCCACATGCACCTGAAGTACGAATTGGCCCCTCCGGATGAAGCGGCGCCATGGTGTGTTATATCGAGGGCGATCAGTGATACCAGGTGATTTTCGCAACAAGGTCGTCTAGGTAGAACCTATGTGGCAAATACTCATGCTGAGCGGTGCATCTTCATACTCCTATGCCTTTCTTTTTCCTACGCGTAATCACTTGACCCTGAGCTTATTACGTATGGAGGAGGCCTGCCCGAGCCAGCCATTTAGAAGCCAAACCACTTTGCTTCCACAGCGCGGACGAGAGCATGGGTCTTGAGGAATTTGGGCGGCAAGTCTAAAAGGAAGCAACCACTTCCGAGAACAAGGCAGCGTCAATGATATCCACCGAGCCACGGATGTATGGTTTCAATTCTTCTACCCGCCGTGCCGTTGACTTGCTTTTATCACACCGGCATGTTCCTCAGCATGTACCAACGGAAGCAGAATCCGTGCGCCGTACGTCGTAGGCCGGCCACCATACCCATGCTGCTCTCTTGGCCAGGCTCGCAACCTGCACTAATACGAAAGCGGAACCTGGAGACAGGAGCCACCATTTGCTGTTGCTAGTGTAAACGCTGACGACGGGCAAGATGTCGAATGCTGTGTTTCGCACTCCTAAATCTCCTTATCCATTTCGGATATTTCAAATACAAGGATACTTTACAATTTTTGCAGCAAAGGACGGCTTCCCTTACACTGACGGGTCATTCAAAATCGCCAAATGAACCGCATTGCACTTTATACAGCATTTCATCACATGAGTGTTTGAGGGTAGGAATAAACCACTCGACAATGGTGTAGCCCCACGCCGCTCCATTCTACAAGACGTGCTAGCCTGGTACTTGGGCACCCTCCAGACGCGGCCCTGTCACCCCTACAATTATAGTTCGCTCTGAGATACGTCAGACGCCTGCTGCTTGACTCGTGAAAAGAAGGCTACGCAAGACTACTGTACTGCCACAAGACGATGGAGCATAATGTGGAAGTTTAAAAGTGTACCAGAATCCAAAGAGCTTGGTGTGCAATAGAATGAAGCAGCCCCCAATCAATAGGGCTGTTTGCGAAGCTGGCAGGAATACTCAAAATATGTAGACCTCTCTGTGACTGTATATACGGATAAGTGTTTGGCAGGACGGCAGATCCGACATCGCAAGTGCCACTGCGTTGCATTATTTATTCGAACCGACAGGAGGTGATTTCCCTGCTCTGCACAAATTTGCCCGTCTACGTTGCACGCCGCTTGCCCTAGGACAAGACTTACGGCACAGGGCAGTCTGTACCGGGCCTCTATGATTATTTGTGATGCAATTGTCCGAGCAAGCACTATACTGCGGCCTTCCATATCGAGGGGGTGTGACATACAAGTGAGCGGTGCAACTCGTCGCAGGGTCCGCTAACAACTCAACAAAGAAATGTATGCAGAGTATAGCCACACATTGTGATGTACTCTGTAGTCTCTGATCTGTCCGCATGACCAGAAATGCTTTACTGGCCGCCATGAGGAAATGACGGCCGAAACCCTCGTCAGTCACAATCCCGCTTGACGGTCAAGTACTGGGCATTGCTGCTAGTTTGAGAAAGGAGCCCGGCTTAAACGCTGGTCATTCCCGGGGTTGCCCTCGGCATATAGCAAGGTCAAAACCTTTACGGAGTACAGTGTTGATACTTGCACCTGGCCTAGAAAGTTAGCATTCGTTTTCAAGCACAGACTACGACATAATACTCGTCTGTCAACTCCAAGGGTGCTTGAACACATAATACGCTGTCCCGGGCACCATTTGATCCACAGAGGGCGTGTGGGTATGAAATGGCTTTGTGGCGTCTATTCAACCAACGAATATATAGTGTCCGTACCGAGCATGGAGAATCTCCGGCGTAATCTGTAACGAGCTACTGATCTTTGTTGCACTTGTAGCGGCGACGTTGCTCAGGCCGTTTTGCACATTGATGAATGAAGACACCTCATGTATATGTACGGACTAATATGGGAGCATTCAGGAGTACTTCCGCCGTATTCGCGTAACAGCCCACTAACCGAGACGCCGGTACCGCCACCTACTAGCTTTCTTTCGATGGCAAAAGGTGTTTCTATTTGCTACACATGTGGCGCCTTGCGGGACACCTCTCCGTCTTCTATCTCTTTTCGGACCGCAGTGATGGAGCTATGGATTCTTTGTACCACAGAATATCTCGTAATGCAGAAACTGGTATGAATGGGCCACGAGATTCTTTACCGTTGTTTCGTCCTTCTGTTGAGAGGGTGCGGTCCACGGCGTGGGGCGTTGCGGTTTTTATTCTGTAAAAACTTGCACTTTTGGCCATGTCAATGACATGGCTGACGCTTGTCATGCGCCTGCGACACTCTCCAGAACAAGATGCCTGCACGGATAGCCCAGGCCAGTACTCCGTACTGTACGTCAAATGAGGCCGCTGGGCTACCCGACGCCTCCTGATCCACCAAAATCCTGCCTGGTTGCTTTCGCAGTGAGGCGGATGACAGCTCCTTTTTTTTTTGGTTCCCGCCATTCGGCATTAAGTTTTTTGCTTCACAGCCTGCAGAGTTGCGTGTGCAAGAGAACCCTTGTCCCCGCTGAAGAGCCAGCCTATCCACCTTGTCATCATGAACAAAGCTAACTTGACCAAGTCCATTCTAGGCGGCTTCTAACGAGTGGGCTTTGACATGCATGCAGCTCTCGCTTTTATTTTCCTTACGGGATGGGATGTCTCTTTGTTCTTGTGCACTGCGCGGATGAAACGTGATGCGGTAACCAGGGTGTGGGAGGTTGGAGAGGCCCTCGCACTTTGGTATGAGCTTGTTGTAGCTGACGAAATTCGCTACATGTCGGAGATGTAGTACGGCTTGCGTCTCTGTAGATCCAAGTAGCGATAGTCGACGCGTTAGTAGGCGGAACCGCGTAAAGTGGCGGGCGCAACGGTCAACGTCTGATCAAGCTGACACGGAAACGACGATGCAGTACGACGACAACCAGAAATATGCCATGGAGTGTGCTAAATAAAACAACATCTTGTCCCCTATACTGTCGAAATTTTTTTTTTCTCTGATTTTTTTTGGAAATGACTCTTGGGTCTCATATTATGCATCGGAAGGCTAGTGCCGTGACATATCGCATTACTATGTCGTACGACATTTAGTGTTTCATGCTGTGACTGCCGTATTTCGTAGCTTCTGCGCTTTCGCATTGCATCTTGATAAGCCATAAAGTGTTTGAAACCATCTGTAGGTTTAGAAATAATCAATGATGAAGTAGAGTCGGTATTCGTATGCGGTCAAGATGGCACATGATTGTGATGCCTACCCTAAAGCTGCTTACCATTTCTGTTGTCCCTGTCGACGGAGCGCTACATCTTTGCAAATGACATATTAAAATCTTTTTTTTTTTTTTTTTTACTTTTCTTGTAAAACAAGTCACTATAAAATTATAGGAAATGGTTTTTGCTTAATCATTCTATAGTGGTCTACCGTCCGCCGCAAGTCATACATTGTAGTGGTGGCGGCCGTTAGCAAGTTATGAGACAAAAGCCGGTCAACACATAGGTTAATGATTAATCAAGCGCAAGGGTTCTCCCTAACTGGGTTACTTCCTAGAGTACTAAGCTATTTTTAATTATAGCGTGACCCGTAATATAAAAGCAGTGATAGGCCGATGTGGTTTGAGGTTCTTTCGCCGACAATTGCCTAACTTAGCTAATTTGGTGCCGGTCGCAACCGCCTCGTGACGCGCCATAATTCATAAGGCGGCCCTCGACGGACTCCGATTACCGTCCGATGCTTTCCTGATAACTAGCTCGCAATATCTATTCAAGGCAACTGAAGCTGCATTATTCTTGCATCGGACCGCCAGGAGCAAGATAAAGATATAAAGCGGCCGTTGTCGCGTCCCTTCAAGTCAGATTGAGTTGGCCTTTGAGCGGCGTGATTGTCAAACTCACAAGCGCATCATTATGAAATCCCCAACTAACGTCCTTTACCCCAATGACGAGGTGGCCAAGAATGTTGTAGACTATGCTGGCGCTCACTCGACAACACTCCCTAAGCACATCACCGACTACCACGCTTGGATTGTTGCCAACCATCCTCGCAGCCACTACATCATATCCAATAATCAGGCGCAGTTCAACATCTTCATGGCCCGCATTGTTGGTGCCAAGCGCATACTGGAGATTGGAACTTTTATTGGGTATTCGTCCCTTGCCTGGGCACATGCCGTGGGGAAAGACGGACATGTTGTGACGCTCGAGTTTTCGGAAGAATATGCGAGTGCTGCAAGAGAACTTTTCAAGAAGAACGACATTGAGAATGTGGAGGTAATCCAGGGCGATGCCCTCGAAACGTAAGTCAAAGCAAGCTAGTGATGAAGCGAGAGCATTGACATATCTTCCTGAATAGGCTGGGCAAGCTCAATCCCGAAGAGCCATACGACTTGATCTTTATCGACGCGCAAAAGTCTGGTTATCCGTCGTACCTGCAAACAATCCTTGACAAATCGCAACCGGGCTCGGCCTCACGCCTTTTGCGCAAAGGTGGGCTCATTATGGCGGACAATATTCTTCGACGAGCCCTTGTGGCCGACGACAGCGAGAATAATCCATACAGCAGTAGTGGCACAAAGAAGAAGAGCGTGAGCGAGTACGAGACGGATCAGGACTTGAAGAAGCTGCGAGAGTATAATGACATGGCTGTCAATAGCGAGAGGCTGGATGCGTTTTTGCTGCCTTTGTTTGATGGGGTCGGGATGTCGAGACTGGTCGACTAGTACTTTTGACGAGCAATATACGTGCATGAGACGCTTCTTCTCTCTAAATTGGCCGTTAAAGAAAAGGCAGAGCTTCCAATGTTTTATATGTATAGCTGTATATGCTCTGCATGGTATTTTCGACCGGTATAATTCACAAATAGTATATACTTCACTACGGTAGTTACTCATTTTTCAGATATATTGAGTTTTCTAGAAGATTTGACCCCATCAAAATGAGTGCTAGCAAGATTGGCTTGGAATCCTTCGTCAGGCGACGCAGTCGGCTGTGGCGCGGCCTCTTCGCCAGCGCAATGATGTAATAAGGCTGCACCAGCAGCCCTATTGGCCTGGATTGCCCTCTGGCCGTGCGAAGGATTGCGATTCTAGGGTCCATGAGGAATCTACGTTAAGGCTTGGCGAGCGTCTCACTGTAATATACAGACCAAACCATGGCTCTTGTAGCTGGATCTTGCACAACATGGTGCCGGAGATAAGGAGCCACATCGCCCGAATCGCACTGTGAAAGGCAATATAATGCGGTGCCGTCGCAGGGGTACTTCAAAACGCCTAAGATATTAAACATGGGTGTGACAGTTTGTGCTGGCCGAGCTTTTTGGCTGCGGGATGATGCAATATAACTCTTGGGGAGGCACCGACGGCCCACCAACCGAGCCAGTGATATTCGTGCGTACGAGCTACGCAGGTGAAGGAATCGACTAGTTGGCTTGGCAAGTATTCGCGGTGTTATGATATCAGCGACGTATATAAAAGAATTGAAGCGACCGTCTATTTTGAAATGGAGTGTATTCCTTTTCAATTTAAACCCCTTCGTGGCTCTTGACACATCATGGCAGAATATGGCTCCTTTACAACAGTGGATCTTGACCTTTGCCGCAATAGCCTCGTTTGCTTTGGAGGTGAAAGCAGCGCAAAAGAACACTACATTATCTCCTTGTGAAAGTCCAAAGTACATCAATGCGTCAGGCGTGACCGAATTCACTCCAGACTTTGGGTCCTCTTACGAAAGGGTAAAGCCGTCTTCTTGGTACTACGTTGTCACTTTCACAGACCGACGCGAGGTGAAGAAGAATGGAGATAGCTTCGCAAGTGAAAGAGCCGACCACTGGGCTTGCTGTTCCAGAAGAAGTCTACGTCGGTGAGGGAATGAGCCAGTACAAAGTATGCGCGTATTCCTTGGGTAGTCCCAATGTCACCATGGATAAGTCAGACCCTAGCGAGCCTTGCAAGTGTGTGTTTGACGACGAGTATCTCAATGCGCTGAATACGGATCGTTATTGATCAGTAAGATTCCTGTCCAGCCATCGAGGCAAAAGATGGCTGTGATAAGCAGAATTATGACCTTCGTGGTGAGCAGCTCCCTTAACGCTGGCAATACTGAAAAGCGACTTGTTAAGTTATATACGACTATTTGGCCAAAAAATCATCGTGACACACGCAGGATGCTCTGGCGCCAATCTTACAGGGGTAGAAGTACCCAAGGGCTATATCATACTTCCTATTGTGGGGAGTATAACCGGTGAACGGAACGACAGCTCGTACGACGCATACGACCTGGCTGTGCAGCAGCGTACTTTTTACTATTTCAAGATCAGCCACTCAAAGTCGAACGCAACTTCAACGATAGGGACAAACCTACCGACAGCAGGGAATAACATCCTCTGCGCTGCACCAAGCGACATCTTCACAGGAAGTCGTGAGCCTGAAGCTGACTTTCCACCGTCAATCGCAAACGCACTGCGAGTTACAAAAGCTATGGTATCAGCATTGCTAATATCCTATACTGTCGCGGTGGTTACTGTAGTTTAATCGTGAATACTGCATCCACTCTTGTTTCTTTAAGCTGAGAAACTGCGTTACATTACTCTACCATTCATGTGTTGGCCTTCAATTGGTACTCGCTTTCGTTAGACATGCGTCGCAAATAAGGGCCATTTCAAGGTTCAAAAATAGAATAGGGTATCTATATCGTATACATTGTGTACCGCATCCGTAGACATGAGCTCGACATGACGTATGGAGAATATCAATGACTTTCTGCAACTTTGACCGTTGCACGCCGTGCCCACTTTTGATCGCCGCTTCTAGCGTCGATTTGCGCGGCAGATCAAGCCGACGACCATCGTTGTAGCACTTCAATTACACGCCTTCACGTCACCATTAGTTCTTTCGCTAACGGCTCAGTCTTTTAGTTTCAGAGTGGAACAGTTAAAAGCAGCTGTACAACTGCGAACTCCTAGATAGATTTGTACAAGCAATTTCATATTAACGCTCTTGACATTGCACCAATATTCACAATGAAAGACGAAAAGACATTTATTCGAGAGTTTAACGACGTCATCAATATGACCGCGTCTGAGCTCGAGAAATGGCTCAAGTCAGACGACTCAAAGCAAGCTGGCTGGTCCAAGGATGATGGCGGCGGTGAATCGATCGGACACGACAGTGGTCGCAGAATTATCGAGATTCTCAAAGCGAACCCCAAGAAAGACCCTAGCAAATATAATGACGAGCAAATACAACACATGAGGAAAGTCGTCTCATATTGGTACGCAAATCAACACTCAAAGCATCTACAAACTCACTCACACAGCAACAGCAATAGACACATTGCACAAGAGAAGCAAGTTCTTGACAACAAGTCGGTAGAGGAGGCGAAGAAAACAAAGTCGTATGCTTCACTCAAGAACTGGGGACATGACCCTCTCAAGAAGAGAGAGTCATCAGGCAAAAAGACCAACGGCAACAGCAATGATGCCGACGAAGATCCGCAACCAGGAGACAAGCGGAAGAAGAGCTCAAAAACGAGCAACGGAAACAAAAAGCAGGAAACAACCAAGGGGAAATCGAATATTGATGGCGAGGAAGAAGACGAGCCGGAACTTGTTAGTGACGATGCTGAGGCCGAAGACGAGGATGAGCCAGAAAGCGAAAATGATGATGATGATGATGATGATGATGATGATGATGATGATGATGAAGAAGGCAAGGAAGATGACGAAGAAGAGTCGGATGACGACGAAGAACAAGCGAACAAGAAGAAAGGCAACAAAAAGGCCTCTAAGAACGAACCTAAGCCGGGTGATACTGTAAGCTGGAATTGGGGTCAAGGTCAACCTAAGGGCAAGGTACTTGACGTGAAGGAGAAAGAGTGAGTAATCCTAATTATTACTTGACAGAGCCAAAGCTAACTTTGCCAGTACTTCCATCACAACAAAGAGAGGCAACAAAGTCAGTCGAAAGGGGAACCCCGAAGACCCTGCTGTAGTGCTGGACACGGGCAAATCAAAGGCTATCAAGCTAGACCATGAGTTAAACGAGTAGTGCGCTAGGAGTTACATTTTGATACCGCTGTTTTATCAGCTAGAAGAGAAAATTCCCGATAGGCACGATAATGAATACCAGTTCAGGAACAAAATTACTTTGCATTTGTAGCGTCGCGTTATCTTTTACTGACCAGACTAGACTGCACGACGTCGATGAGTGGCGTCGCGTTCCTCACACGCCAGCAACGAGATGGTGACGCTCGACGATAGCGAGAGGACGACGCGCACAGATAGCACAGCGGACGGTGAGCTTTTCATGACTTCTATGAATATGAAGCCCTTCGTTGCTATCCAGCTGTTGGTATGTGCTCACAGAGCTGCACAGGGCAGTTTCGGATACGCCGGCGCAACGGAAGCTTCGTGCCGGGTTTGCCGTGGTCACGGAACATGGCTTATTATGCGGCATGCTATGACCATTCCTCGGTATATATCAAGGGGAGATGCTACACCTTTCTTGGCTAATTCCAGAGTCATGTCTGCGTTATTTACAGGCCATTTGCAACTCGGCTGTTGATAAGCAGGGCTGTCTTGCTCCGCCTCACTTTTTGAAACAGCTTACACGAGCGGATGTCCGCCTCGTCGACGCCACGCCAGATAACGTTTTCGCCAACAGCCACTTTATAAAATAAACATCAACTCCTCAGAAACTATTTCGAAAAAAAAATAAAAATATATTGGATGACGGAGCAGCAAGCAGCATGTACCGGTCTCGCTCGCACTCAACACGACGCGACGACTATGGCGCCTCGTCGTCGTCCTCCTCCGGCATGCTTGACTCCAGGTCCAGCTCAACATCACGACGTAGAGCAGACTCATCGTCTCGGTCGCGATCAAGGTCACGCTCTAACCGTCGCTCGCCATCTCGGAAATCGCATAAATCAAGCTTTCTCAAGGGCTCGGTTGGCTTGCTGGCTGGTATTGGCATAGCAGCCTACGCTGCGCACAAGATCTGGCCAAGGGGGATATTATATGGAGCAAAGGAAGATTGGGAAACTAGAGAGACTGCGAACAAGCAGCCTAATCGGCGTATCAGGAAGCGGTCTGGACTTTGCAAAGACGATGCTGCGCTGGAGAGGGATATGTCGACTAGGCGGGACACAAGGGCAGGACTGAGAGATCCGCGACGGGGTGAGGAGCTACTACAGCAAAGGGGACGAAGGGAAAATAGACAAAGTTGGGCTGGGCCTGAGGGGCGAGATATTGCTTTTGAGACACCCAGAATCATGGAGTCACGAGGACTGTCGAGCAGATATCACCAAGGTCAAGATGATGGTTTTGACTATGCCCTCAACAGATCAGCCGTAGGGTGGAGGAGATAATGATTCACAACGAGAAACGAGATTGTTTAGGAGTTGGTTAACCTGCATTACAGCGAGAATATATTTCATCTCATGCTTTGATTCATTACGTCTAATTCGTTATGTATCCTGAACTGTGCCTTGGCCACTGAAACCGTAAGTACATTAAGCCCCGGAGCCAACAGACATTGGACTGCTTGAAACGCCGTCGTCGACATCTTCTTGCCTGTCAGGTGCAGGGAGACAGTCTCGCCATCCTTGTCCTGCAGTGTACATGACCGCGTCCGTAGACAGGCTGTCGCCAAAGTAGCGGTCCCTGCGAGTACTGCGGCGCTCTCCGCCCTCCAAAGCAGAATACGCACTGCGCGTTGTCCGCATCCTCTTCCTCTTTCCACCCTCGTTGAGTAGGTTGCTTAGTTTTTGTCGGTCCTGCATGAGGCGGCTCTCGAAATCTACAATGCCTCGAACCCACGGCGCGACTTCGAGGACGATTAAATTCGTAGTTCTATCAAAGACTGACGGATCCAAGTGAGAGGATAGTATTGCCTTGGGCGACGCGGCTATCGGATCAAACGCTACTGCAACATCATACCTAGTAAGTTGCTGTGGCTTATATTTGAAGGACGCATTAAGAATAGCAGTCATCTTGGACTCGTCGACGGGCTGCAGTGCTTTTGGAGGAAGAGCGGTTGCTGCTGGGGGCGTTCTTAGACTATTTCTGGCAATAGATGCGATGCTTGCAGATATTGGCTTTTTGGAACAAAATTGCTGTATGAGAGGCTCAGCCTCAATCAACGATCGCCCAATGATAAAGTCTTCTTTAGCAGTTTCCGGCATTTCCGGCTGTGTTGCATCTATCAGGACTGTGAGGTCCTCCGCAAAAGCGCCGGATGCACAAACGTCTGCGTCACTTATAGAAGCTGTGTATGTGTCGTACGCGGTCAGAATCTCACAGCTGCGTTGCCTTGTAGCAGCTTCATTGCTGACAGCTTTACACCAAGGTGCAACATCAAAAGAGCGCTGCCAATCGGCTAGATCCAGCCCCCAATAATCCCAGGCCTGTTGGGCAGCCTCTTCTTCAGTCTCGAGTCCGTTTGAAGAGAAAGCAAATGGGTCGCGACATATCCATCCCATTCCTGGTTGATACGTGTCTTCGCTGATGACACGCACTGTATCGCCACGGGCGTCTCGGTCGATGCCTTTGGGCCAACGAAGATAAAACCAGTCATGACCCCCTCGCCTGTCCCCAACACCGAGCTGACACCAGTAGTTCAAGTCAGTCAGCGTTGCCCGAAGGTCGTTTCCGCGAGAACGAAACAGGGCTTCGACAGCACGTCTTTTCAATGCATGGCCTTCGTTTGCTGCAACCACCAAACAGAGATCGACCGCAAGAGACTCGGGAGCTGGGCCGAATCGGAATATACCGTGCAAATTCAGCGTTTGAATAGGCAGCAGCGACTCGTCGTTACAAGTCATGATGAATGGCCGCTTGGATTGGCTCATCATACCAACTAAGGTAGCCCAAAACTGCTTGTCGTCTTCGTATAATATGTCCGCCTCTTCGACAAGTATGAGAGACTGCTTCTGAGCCTTTTGAGTCGAGGTTCTGGATGGCTTAGGCCCAGATTTTGTTGCCGGTTTGGGTTGAAAAAAGGATGTCATCATCCCTTGTTTGCCAGACTTGATATCGTCAGCGGTATCGTCAACATCAGAGGAAGCAGCCTCGGCACGATGTTGCTGAACTAGATGATTCCTTGTCATGTCACCGACTTTCTCGAGGATATCCTTCCCGCTCCGCCGTGTACTTGAGTTAATTTCAAAGATCTCGAAACCGAGTTCTTTGGCGACGGCATATACGGCAGCTGTTTTGCCGCAGCCGTGAGGCCCGCTGATGATGAGAGAGTTTGCCAGCCGGCTCGGATCTTTGCCGTTCAGATCACGAGTCTTGACAATAGACTTCTTCTTGGTTCTGTGTCCCGGCATCCCAACAACATCTGAAGAATCAGACAGCTCGCCCAATTCGCTATTCTCATCTTCCGAATCCACCACAAAATCGTCCAGTTTGTTTTTCCGTTTCTTCTTCTTCACACCATCTGATCTTGCCTTTGCCTTGTCAGATCCGTCGCTGTTAGCGCTTTCGACCGACTGCACTCTAAGCTGTTCTAGCCATTGCTTCAGCAAAACGACTTCTTTGCCCGGCTGCAAGACCTGTTCTGCACTGGCTGGTGCATATTTTGTGGTCCATGATGAGCTCTCGCAAGTTGAACGATCGTAGGCCGATAACGAGTGCGACAGAGATTGCCAGTGAGCTGTTACTGCGGGATGCGACCGTTTAGGACGGTCTTGTGCTAGTTCGTCCTCACTGGAGTCGTCTACTGCTGATATTCCGCCCGGTAAACCTGCATGTAGCTCCTTTCGTATCCTCCTTCGCAGCCTTTTGCCACTCTCGAAATGTCGTTTCGGCAGTCTCAGCTCCCCCGGTGGAGGAAGAAAAGTGTCATTGTTCTCGGGCAAGTTGTGTTTGATCGCTTCCAAATCTACACGTTGTGTGATCTTGGCCAGAACAGATTCAGTGTGATTAATATTTACGGTTTGGCCCTTTGATTTTTTTGCGGCTCTTTCGTCAAAGGAACAAGCTGGCGGGCTGCTGCGAGGCTCGACGCCGCGAACATGACTGAAGCCACGAGGTGGCCAAAGCGGGTGCATGGCACCAGGTACTTTCGTTCCGGCAGATTTGATGCTGAATTGTGGTGCCTTGTTCTGTTGAAATGGATTCTTTTGCTTCCTAGGAGAGATGGGTGATGATAAGAAAACGGTATTTCGCTCCTTGACGGGGTTTGCCGCCTCTGCGCCAGGCTTTGGTTTCCCAGAAAAGAAAGGGTGCGTAGATTTCTGTGTATTTGATGCATGCTTTCCTTTTTGCGTTTTCACCTGTGGTAGCGGATGCTGTACCGTCTCCGGTGGTATTTGCAGCCTGCCATCTAAAATCTGGGTGATCTTGTTGCCGATGCGCTTACGATCTGTTTCGTTTTGGCCGTATTTCATACAAACAACTTGGGTCGTTTCCTTCGAGCGTTTCAATTTCGGGGGCGATCCAAGAGTACCAGTTTTGGTATTAAATCGCAACACTTTGGTCGGAGCATTGCTGACAGGTAGCGTTCCGGTCGCACTACTCGGTGGCTTGGTATCGCCCACGGCAGGCATCGGCGAGGCCTCGATGGGCGCTGTAGAGGTATCCGTTTGATTCTTTACCTCGGGGGCTGCAGAAGTTGTCGCCTCGTTTTTTGATGATCCAGCCGTTTGGACGCGGCGCAAGATCGGATCGTTTGTCGCCGAAACTGACTGCCCGCCTTGTTTAGGGGCCGTTGACCCGGGAGCCTCAAGAAACACTGATTTGTCCGTTTTTTGTCGTTTCCTTCTAGATTCGTCCGTATCTACTCGTGAGGCGTCTTTTTGACCTTGAAGCTGTGGAAGTGGTGTGTGGTCTGCTGGAGGATCAGGCGTAGCTGATGGTGCGTCCGGAGGTGCCTTGGCAAAGAACGGATGTACTTTTCTTGAGTGCTCTCCGACGCCATCCTGTGCCATAGTGGCGACTAGAACAGGTCCCATTGAAGCAACAAAGACACCTCACTGTAGCGCCCCGAAGGGCTGTTGCAGCTTGAGATGGGAAGGACTTCAAGAGCAACACGACACGGCGGCTAGCTGTGCATGAAAGCGTCGGTCAGGATGTTGTCGATTGCCAAAGGAGGCAGAGTTGCAATAGAGCATAGGCGATATTTCCAGATATGAGCCGCCAACGTCTGAGAGCGGATTGCTTCGTTCTCAATGGTTGGTGGAAGAGTACCTCACTCGGCTGCCAGAGTTAAAGGGCAGTAACACGCTCTACGCGTGTTGGAGCTTGTGTGACGCGCCCATCGGCCATGGACCTGTTAAAGGGTACGTACCGACACACAACCACCCCACCGCGGAACCGCTGCCGCAATGAGCAGCAGCGCACCACACCTGTGAGATCAGTCCTCGCCAATCATTACGTTGGTTTGAAAGGTGGAATAACGGATTCATAAAGCTTATTATGTCTATAGAAATATAGTAAAAGCAGACTCATAATTTTGCCTTTATAACCACGAAAAAAAAAAAGATAAATCGAGTAGTAAGCCAAGAGCTCTGACTGGTTATAGTATGGCAGTTTTATACGGACGATCTTGCCATCATTACCCCTAGAGCTTCACATTAGTCCGTTCCACGAGATCGCATGTAATGCAGCTCCTTCACAAATATTTTGCCCCGATTACTCAGTATTTTGCGAGAATACCTTTGATATGGCCCTTCAATGAGTAGAGGCCTTACAGTGAAATGGCATCACGTGCGGCACAAGTATAGCTGGGGCGGTCAGTGGGGAGGCTGCTGCCGGGCGGCCCCACTAAACTAACGGACTTTTCTGCCGCCGCCAATATTTTTTTTTGCAGGAGGCTTTACTATGGTCAACCAGAGGCTCTAAACTTGGTCAGTTTTGCGCCGTCACCTACATCTGCAGGCAAAAAAAGGCTTTTCTTCAGGCCTATTTGTCGTCGCCATGGCTGCAGAATACAAGATTCATCGGCCTTATGTCCTGGCGACTCTCCCGCGCCCTCTTGACCACGCCAAGGGCAACATTGTGGCTGGAGAAGTCTATGGCCAAAAGGACACTGCTAAGAAGGCCAAACGAACTGAACTTGTTGTGGGTGTCGACGGTGAAATCACAAGCATCTACGACGTAAGAAACTCTCTTGCAAGCCATTCTAGACAATTGAATATTAATGTTTCCAGGTCCCCGCGTCGAGACTAATCACTTCGTACCCGATCCCCCCCCAAGAATCTTTTTCGTGCTCGCCATACTCGACTCGAATCCGAAAGTCTGGCAGCAGTGACATAGCAAGATATACATATGCGGTCACAAGAGATAACTCATCGCAGAAGATTACGCTATTTAAGGATGTTGTCCACGCTGACGGCAAAACTACGTCCACCACCACATCACAAAAACTCAAGTCAGCACGAGTGAAGCACATTACCGCTTCCTCGGTGCCTTCTCAGGACTCAACAGTTGGAGACGTTATTATCGTTTGCAGTGATGGTGAGGTTACTTCTCTGTCGGGAGAGAGCTTGGCTGTTCAATGGTCTGCGTCCTCAAGATCGCTGCTGCAGGAGGCGGTTGCAGGTGCCATTGACAGTTTTGAGGTTGAGCACGTTACTTCCGGAAGCATGGGAGATTTCACAGAGGGAGTCTTGAAGAACAAACCCGAGGTATTCAGTGCTATGCAGAAGACTACCGAATCGGAACCAGAGCTCCTCGCCGTGATTACTCGAAGCACCAGCAACGAGCAGAGCACCCGTCATTTGATCATTGCTGCTGCCATGCCCAGCAAATCGACGAGCCCCGACTCGCAAAAGCTTGCGCCTCTGGATATTGTTCCTATTGCCTCAACGACAATATCCACGAATGAGAGTGCCATTCACCAAATAGACGTTCATTCATCGGTCCTGCTGCAGTTGCAGAATGGCGTGTTGAACGTATTCGACCTGTCTGGCGCAATTCCAAAGGTCAAGTCTGCCTTTGATGTCGAGGGTGCCTCCACATTTACAAAACTATCACGACCATTCGTTCTATCGTCTTCCTTGGAGTCTATGAATCTCTTCAACTACCAGTACCGTTCAGCGCACGCCAACGTCACGCTAGATTTATCCGAACTGCCTAGCGAGAGCCAATCACCGCGCAGCTGTCGGCTTGTCAGCTACGTCCGAAGCCAGCATTTGGTGGTTGCACTTGTCGACAACGTTCTCGTGTCAATCCACGTCGAGCCGCCGTCACACCACGGCAAGCGTCGGAAGGAAGGCCTGCTTATTGACTCGATTGGCCGTGGCACAACCTCAGATGGATTTCCGAAAAGGGCAAAGCGTGAAGAATCTATTGAGTTCTCGCAAAAGGTGCCAGGTACCATGACGGAGTCTTACTTGGAGGAGTTCCGCGCACAGACACAAGCCGCCGACGAGCTACTTGCCAAGAATGAGGTGGCCAAGTGGGATGAACTTTTGCGTGAAAAATTCCACATGGCCATTAGAAAGCCGAAGAAGGGGACCAAAGTTAACGGTGACGAGCCATCTATCCCACAAGATGTTCCTGAATGGCAGTGGTTGGGAGACGCATCAGTGTATCCGGCTGTCGATCGTCGATGGGTTGTGTACGCTTTGAATCAAGTATTCTCTGTACAGTTGACCCAAGACGAAGTCTCACAGTCGGAGCTGAGACTCTTGCTTCCGGATAGCAACGTGACAACGTATCTTGTAGTTGCTGGATACATGACGTTGTCCAACATAAAATCAGCGTTTGTGGAGGAGCTAAGTTCCGTCGAAGACACAGCTCTGGCGGGTGATGTCATACGGTGCATGATTGAAGCCGAGCCATCAATGACGCTGCTTCTCAACTATTTGCAGGCGACGAAGCTTGGAGAGGTGGAGCTCGTGCTTGCTATCCGTGCGCTGATGCAGAGCATGGATTTGATTCCTGATACAAAGCGACTGAACAGCACCAAGCTGTTGACGAATGAGGCGCACGAGTCGAACGATAAGTACGAGATGGACTTGGATGATCTGGAGCGCGATATTGCTGTTACCGAGCGCTATCTCGGCGACGACTCGAGTAGTCGTTCCCGTGGATTGACGCTGGCATTCACCAAGCTGTGGCGCCAGCCGACCATGGCGACAGTCAAGGCGTTGCGCACAACACTCCGAACGGAGGAGATACTATCGTTTATCTATCTGTTGCGGATGGAGCTCGTGCGAGGAGCTTGGACTTCACTGTATATTGACCCTACGAGTTTCGATTCCGAAGGCAACGAGCCTCCGCCCGACGGAGTCATCACTCTGATTGCCGACCTTCTGGGCCGATGCCTGGATGCTGTGGGAACAGGCGGATGGCTTTTCAATGACGCAATGTCGTGGGCTGACAAGGCCGAAGCAGGTGATTTCCTGACTGCTCTTAAGCTCGAAGTCACGGCTGCGTTGGAGGGGTTGGAGGAAGCAGTCTACCTCAACGGGGTCGTCGGCGAGACTGTGCGCTTTGGATACGCAGCGCAAAAGAGCGGCGTTGCCAGGCCGTCATGGAACTCCAACAAGCCGATGCCCATGCAGCTAGAGGGACAAGAGTCTCGTGCTCTACCTCTCGGCTTGAAGACGAAGATGATGCCCACCAAGGAAAAGGTTGTGTCTGGTGGTGAAGTTGTGCAGCGCAGCTTGCGTGAGACGGGACACTTGATCAGCCAAAAAGTCGAGCCGTATTCATTGGAGAAACTTGCTTTGTGAGGGCTGCCGGGCAGAAATATGAAGGTATTTTGTTTTTGTACAGTTGCATCAAGATTTAGTGGCCTTAGAGCTTGGGTTATTGGATTTTAAAAGCTGTTGATTTAAGGGACTACACACGGCATAACGGCGTACCGGATAGGTTACCATGTTGCATTCTGTCAATATATATCGCTTTTTATTTCCCCGGCATTTCTTTCTTTTAGATTTCTAGACGGTTGCGATATTATTTGTGATTAGCCGCGCGATGAATGTTTTATCGAAATATTGAATCGTAGCGCGGCCTTTAGGTTATTTGTCACGATTGAGAATTGACATAGATTGTACTCCGTAGGCTTGAAAACTCGTCGAATGGCGTACGGGGCGTTGCAATATGTGGATGTTACTAACACCCATGCGGCTTGGGCTATGGACATTGTTGGGCACCGGACAAGTGAGATGCGGTGATATTGGGGGAGTGTATCCGCTTACATGCCACGGCAGGGTCTTGTGCCGGGCAGTGAAATTTTGGGCGAGCGGACCAAGGAATTGTGGAGGGCGGGCCCGCTCCATGGCAGTTTCTCAGGGACCTTGGAAATGCCCATTCTTGAAAACATGGGATTTCTGGGTAAAAATGTCGTCACTTCACTACGGCGGGGGGGAGGGATGTACAAGACACACTATTTTTTCAACGCTACACGTACATACGATTTACTTGCGGTTCCTACAGCTTGAAAATAACTGTTTCTGCTTTCTCATCGCCTTGTACTACAATTGTCCATCGTAAAGACACACTTTTGGGCGCCGAGGAGAACGATTTGCCGACGATAAGAGCAAACACGTACCCCCAACCCATTTTCGCCACCTTGGGAATCACAAAAGCTTCGACGCGAGTGGAAAGGAAGGCACAACAACGGTCTCGTTTTTTCCCCCCCCGCCCACGTACGCGAGCCTGGCAGGCATAAACTCAGGGACGGAATAGTACATGTCTATTGTCGCCCCAAATACCCCTGGAGGAACCAGGTCGTTTACGGGTTGCGACATCGGAGCGTCCGATTTCCGGGGACGAGTTGAGAGTCTATTGAGATTCCAAGAACCGACGCCCAGGTTGTCGCTGAATGCGCTACTACAGCACGAGAGCGTACAGTTGGTTAGTCTTTCCCCCCCCTGTCTCCCCGTTATGCCCTGATCTGATATACCCACGTGGCGTCGACATTTGAAATAATATACTGACAAGTGGTTGTTTTTTTGGGGCCGCAGATGAAAGAAAAGCTGACGGAACTGCTTCGTTTCGCCGACCAGTTTTCCCACGGGCCTGGCCAAGACGCCTGTATTGTCAACGAGGATCAGTTATTGGCCATGATTCGCCTCTCGAAAGATGTAAGCGCCAATCTGGACAAGATTGAGTCGCTGCGGGAGCAGTCGATGCCAGAGCTTTTTGCGGGGGCGTATATTCCTATGAAGCCGATGACGTTTATTGCACGGAAGCGACGACATGAGAGATTGGTATGTGAACTTGACTCTTATATACATGAAAAAGAAGAAAAAAAGACGGTTGGGCTGACAATGACTATTGATACTATTAGGCTCGCAAAAACGCTCACAAGTGTCGTCGTTGCAGAGTCACAGAGACACCGCAGTGGCGTCCTGGGCCGGATGGTCCAAGAAGTCTTTGCAATGTTTGTGGGCTCATGTATAGCAAGCGACAGCAACGGTATGCGGAGCAGACGGCAAAGGCTGCGAGACAGGAAGCCAAGTGAAAGTTTGAAGGCATTTTTCGAAGCTCTGTTTTGATTTGATTTGTTTTGGACTATTCTCTCTGCAAGCGATGTATTTTCTAGGATATCAAACTTGACGGCTGAAATTTAACGGACATGATACCAGTATGAGGGGGCGCTCAAGGGTCGGCCGGGGAATTTTTTTTGCAGGGACTAGGCTATGAAGATGGAAAAATTTAGTACGAAAATTGAGTAACCTAATGACACTTTTGACAATTTTTTTTTCTTCGTGCTGGCTTGATGCTAAAACAGGGCCATTTCCGTTACCCTATGACGTAGCACCAGATGGACAAGGAGGACGCAAATTGCAAGAATAAAACACAATAAGATACAAAACAAATAAAATAAAATGCAATGACGTAAAGATTCGCGATTATAAAAAATATATCATCTCACAGATTCGGCCAGTATACAGCTTCATTCATTTGCATCTAGTTGGGACATGACGATTTGCCCGAGGTTACAACAAGGCACGGCGGCAATAGTTTTGTGGAATAATGATGGCTGGTAAGACCTCGCCCTTCTAGAACGTTGGGCCGGCCATAAGCAAAACCAATTTATTAAAGAAAAAGCAAACACATGGGCCTAGACGTATTTTTACATTTGCGACCCGAGCCACTATCCTTCCCACGGCGATGGCGCAGCCGTGATGCTGTGCACCAAAATGGAGGGGGGGCTGGCTTGTCAAGGCGAGCGAGCTGAAGCCGGGGCGAAAGGTGTCTTTGCCTTCGTTGTGTGGCTGCATACAACATGCGTGCGCGAAACCAGTAGCGTGAATGGGCAAGTTGAAAAAGGGCTTTGGCAAGTCAGATGTGACTGTCTGTGCTGTGTGCATTTCAGCTGGTAAGGTATTTGGGCGATATGGAAGTGAGAGGAGTAATGACACAGCCTCACTCTTTGGTGATACCTTGGCTTTCCGTCACCGAAGCAAAGGTAAAAAGGTCTACACAGTGACGCATTCTGGATTATTTCCTTCTTCTTGTTTTACTCGTGATTTCTTTGGAAAAGATTTTATTTCTCCGGATTTTTCTTTCTTCTTTTTTCGATATTAATAGAAACAGACCATATACGAGTACGAGTAAGGAAAACTCCATTAACAGTAGTGAAAAATTCGAGGAAACACGGTATGAACGCTTTTGCCCCCATCGCGGGCCGGTGACGCACAAAACCGGGGCCTACCTAGGACTGGATACGATGGAAACCTCAAACATGTGCAGGTTACGCTACTAACTGGAGAAAACGAGGCGAGAGACGGACTGTTTGACTGCCTAGAGGTACCTCACCTGCAAGTACCTACCTACCTACCTCGCCTTTCAGTCGCGTAGTGAGTCGTACGTCGTAGATGGATGGATGGATGGTGGGTGGTGTGGGATACCCTACCGTCAGCAACAACACTGGGGAAGCTGGATGAGAAGCTGGATTTGGCTGCCTGCCCAGTTACTAACTATTAAAGGCGCTTTTGCAGAACGGCATTATAGTGCATGAACATGGGTGGGTTATGCTGCAAGCTGCACATCAGATGTGCCGCCACCACCTCAGGGAGGGGGATAGGCAGTATTCAAAGGAAGCCTTGCAGTGCGCCGCGTCGAATTAAAGTGCACCGTTGGGCTGTGCACGATGGACATACTTGTAGTATATTTACCTACCGGCATGACGAAAATGGGCGCCTATTGTATGTACACGTATGGAGTTTAGCTGAAACGCAGTCTTCTTCTTACTCGTAAACACAGTTACCAGGTCAGCCCTGTAGCTACCTAAGGTATGGACAAGAGCCTTGAAACGTTGCTGCGGATGATCAACCCAGCCGATGATGCCATGGCCAACGTCGACGTCACTTTATTTTTTTTTTCCCTTTCTGGATGTTTGCCCCTCGTCCTGCTGTTTTACGGGGCGAGGTACTGGTACGTGGGGCTGCCGAGGAGGGCTGCCGAGGAGGGCCGCTGAGGGGCGCCGCCATGAGAACTTGAACTTAGTACGAGGCACTGATTCCCCGTAAACCTAAGGTACCTGAGGTACCTAAGGTAGCTAGCCATGTGCAGTGACCGTTTGGTGACAGTTTGGCCAGGAAGGCTAAAGTAGTACTTTTTTGCGGGTGTTCCCGTGCCACGGTAACCTTTCTGGAACTTTGAGCTCCAGCTGCAAGAAAGCACTTGGAGGCTTGCGAATCGAGCGATGTAATGGGGCTCATGAAACGCCTTGTCCTTTACGTGTACTCTGTACCGTTGCCTGTGATTAGGTACCTCCTGAGTCCCTAGCGGCGAACAGAAGAAAAGTGAGGCGAACCACGGGCTGCCTGCCTCCATGCCGCGATTATAGTAGTACCTACCTCTAAGAACTCCCGAGGCCAAGTCCCCATGGACATTCAGAACAGTTAGTACAGGTACATTCCCACGGCAGTGGTCGCACCCAGAATGGCAATCAAGCTTGTAGATACCTGGCTCTCATGTCTCACTCGTCGAGTCGTGGTACCTACCCAAGGTACCTACCTACCAGGTTACCTTACCTTACCTTAGGTGCTGGACCCAGCCCAACGTCACTGATGAACCGCCTTCAAACTCAATCTTCCGTTTGCTTCGTTTCCCACTCT
This sequence comes from Lecanicillium sp. LEC01, assembly GCA_002242745.2. Classification (NCBI taxonomy): domain Eukaryota; kingdom Fungi; phylum Ascomycota; class Sordariomycetes; order Hypocreales; family Cordycipitaceae; genus Lecanicillium; species Lecanicillium sp. LEC01. The sequence continues at coordinate 43,570 of NIWZ02000092.1, forward strand.
CTCCTTTGCCTCCTCCGCCTCGTCTTTTGCATTTCTTCTTAGAATTTAGTGGAGGGTAAACGAGCTTCTTGGCAAACCTTTTCGTTTCTCTTATTCTCGGCAACACCTCTCCCAACCATCCCATCATCTCCAGTTCTTTGTCTGCCACTCCCGCCCACGGCCGTCTCCGTTGATCCAGCCGCACTCTACTTCATGTGCCACATGCCCTGAGCGTTTTCGCCTCGTCGGGGAAGTATTCCGGCCGTCTCTCTATCCTTTTAACCCTTGCCAACGTCCCGTCGCCTCAAATCTATTTTTTCTTTCACATCAAACGCCATACTGCGACCCTGTCAAAGAAAACCTCCCGCTGTAACACCAACACATTTCGCCCGGCTACTCGACTCCAACCGCCGGGCCTCGATTCCGGCGTCCGCTTATTACACAAAGCGGCAATAGGGTATCAGACTGTTTATTCTCCGATCAAGTCTGAACCTCTCGCCTCCAGCCGCCGATAGTCGTCTCATACAAGTCGACGTTGCAGACACTAACACGTCGACGGGGCCTGTAGTCAGGTGCTCCTCCATCACGAGGTGGGAGTTCTGACAACAAAGAAAAATCCGGCTCGCTTCCGAACCTGGAATTGCACCAAAAAAAAACAAAAAACCAGAGACTACATTTCCTTTCATTCACGTCTCTAGCTTTCCGAGCAGCGGTCAAGTTTGGCTTTAAAAAGACACCTTCTTCGCCTTCTCACGCGACATATACACCACCTCTTCCAACCGACCACCCCACGTCATAGTCTGGCTGGCTGGCTGACTCGTCATCTGTCGCGCTTACAAACCCGCCGCCTTGCTCTGCTCGCAGTTCCTCAAAACAAAAACGAGGCCTTGAAATATTGGGAAACACTCGTCTGCCGACCATAGCTGGTGGGCAGACACTCTCAGGGCTCAGCCATGAACGGCTCCTCAACCACCACTCCTACCGTCCAGCATATTGATGCTGTCGACGCCTTCGCCCGCACCCTTTACCTTCGCACCAAGCAGATCCCACCACCTGCCTTTGACAATGTTGCGCTTGCTGTCCGCCAACTACACATTTCTCTTCGCCATCTGCGCGTGGAGGCTGCCGACAAAGACTCGCCGCTGAACCAACCAGAGTCGCCAGTCTATGCCCGCCAGCTGCAACCTATAGTCCAGGACTGCGAGTTTGCCCTCAAGCAGCTCGAGACTGTCCTCGAGCGCCATGATGCCGCCCCTGATCGAAAGTCCGCCAACGCCCTTGCAGACCGCATAGCTACTGTCAGGGCAAAGATTTCTCACGAGGAAATGAATATTGCCATGTTTCTCGACACCGTGCAGTTGCGCCCGTCGCAGACTCCTGCAGCCCCCGTGCAGCAGGACGAGGTCGGCCTGGATGCGATCCAGCAAAAAGTCGACGCCATCGCCACACGGTTGTTTAGCCGCCCCTCAAGAAACTCCTTCTCCACAGGGGATGATACCCTCTGGCAGGATTTTAAATCGGAGCTTGAAAAGGAAGGCTTTTCGCCACAGGTGCTACACGAGCACAAGGTTCGCCCCCACCATCCACTTACACCGTCAAACACAAAGCTAACACAGGTTACAGGATGTTCTCCGCGCCTATATCCGCCAACTTGAGGCTCTGTCTCACCGTCACGGATCGCATCCACCTACCATGCAGGGCTTATTAGAGTACGAAACCAACATGGCACCGCAGGTCGACCCTGCCCGACAGCCGCCGCAGGTTCCGCCAAAGATTCCTCTCAAAGAGATGAACACTGCCCACGACAACGAAAAGTGTTCTCCAGATATGAAGAATGAGAGACGGATGCCGGACCATGCGCCTGCCCCCGAGACACCATATTACTCTTTCGACCGAGGCTCTGCATCCTCAGACGACAATGCGAGCGACATGTCCATGGCTCTCATTTCAACTAGGGACCTCGTTACTATGGATGGTCTCAATGCAAACATGGCCTCCTTGAACCTGCACAACGGCTCTCCTTCTCAGAGCCAACGCTACTTGCCGTCACCCGACATTCCGGCTGCTTTGCCCGCGCCGCCAGATAATGAGCTGTCACTTTCTCCTACCGCCCAGCAGCTTGGCACATCTCCAAACTTTTATCCCGCACTTCCCCATAGAGACCAGCACGGTCAACCTACGACTGCCTACAAACCTAACGCACGCCTGGCACCTGATCGATATGGCAAAGAAATCCCCATGGATGCGCCCTGGACCAAGATTCGACGAACACTTGTCAGCCCTGAGATTCTAGAGAGAGCTGGAGTACGCTACGAAGCTCGACCAGAGTATGTGGCAATACTGGGACGCCTCTCGCGCGAGCAAATAGCTGAATTTGCACGGCAAAGCGCCGAATGCAGAGCTGCCCGATCAACGAGGTCTGTCCCATCACGCTATACAAATGGCCGCGAATACGACCATCGTGACAAGAGCGACTCACGAGACAGCCGCGAAGACGGAGAAGATGATGATGTTTTGTGGGACGACGATGACGACGACAGTGACTCTACTGACTATTATCACGACCCTTCTTCCGACAAGGGCACAAAGAGCTATCCAGTCATTGTTAACCCACCAAGCAAGGACAAGACATCGCCGTCCACCACAGTTAAACCCAAACCTATCCTCAAAAACAAAAATGAGAACCACGTCCGCTTCGATCCTAACCCCCACGAGGTTGAGCACCCAGACACACCTCACGGTTCCTACAGGGACGACAGCAGACGCCGAGACCACCGCTACCGCGACCGAGATAGGGACCGAGACAGAGATAGGGACCGCGAACGTGATCGTGACCGAGATAGAGATCGTGACCGCGACCGCGACCGCGATGCCTCATGGCGCACTTATCGCGAGGGAAACCGCGGCCATCACCGCGACCGTCGCAACGACCGCCGTGATGAGCGCGCAATGAAGAAGAAGACGTGGGGCGAGACGCTTGGTGCCGTTGGCATAGGCGGAGCGGCGGTGAGTTTGCTTAGTGTTTTGGCTGAGGCTGCATCGGCGGTTTAGTTACTTATGTGTGTTTTTTTCTTTTGCCTCTTGTCTAGTTGCTACTTGGCGGTGTTGGGTTTTAACTTGACAACGTACGCCTGTTCGAACTTGCCTTTTTTTCTCTTTTGCGAGAATTGAAAGTCCTATTTCATGTCGAGACAAAATACCCTTTTATTTTTTGATACGGATCACAGAACATTTGTTGGAGGGACCGGACTGGATTTGTATTTTGGCTGGGGGGGTACGAGTATATGTGATGGATTGAATTTGTACTTGGGATTTGGAATGGAATACCCCCATGTTGCATGTATACGTATAATGAATGAATAACGACATGGAATGCATCTCATATCTAAGTGAATTGCTGGAAAAATAAAGATTTTAGAGATTGAACTTTCTTTATATGCTTTGTCTATACATACATATCAAATCTACTTTGCTTCATCTGTATATATACCTTTTATAGAGCAAATTCTTTCTCAACTTTTTCTCGCCATTTTTCCTCACCGGCGACACCCAGTACAGCAGCTCGTATCTTCGGAACCCTCCTCCACGCCCCAACCCGCATCTGCCTTGCCATCGGATACGGAAAATCAGGCTGGTCCGAACCTTCAAACTGCCGTGCAACGTATCCTCCCAGCTTCTGCGGCAGTGTCGTGCGCCATGTGTGTTTCCGCCCTTCATATCGCGCCTCGGCATCGGCGTCTACCCGGTCTAGTTCCGCTATACCTTGGGCAGTGCGGTATTTGACTGTTGGCGGCAGAAACTCGCCATAGTCGCGGATGAGGTCGGGGATGAAGGTGCCACTTGGGGGCCCGTTGCGGTAGGTTCTGAGTGCAGAGGCGGATTTTAGGAGCTGGGTGAACATGTATGAGATGCGTGTGTAGGTGTGGTCTTTTAGGACTTCGGCGCGTTGGCGGCGGGTTGCTGCGCGGGCGGGGGTGTGCCCTGCTGCGGAGGTTTGGAGGATTTCGTCGCAGAGGGCGGCTTCGTGTTCTGCGGAGACGGTGCGGTAGTGTGGGATTGCGTGCGTGGCTATGGCGGTCAGCGCGAGCGGGAGGGAGCGTTGTGCAATGAGTGTCTTGATGTAGACGTCGTAGTCTGTAAAGGTAGGCTGAATGTTGTATGGCGGTGAGGTCATCGTCTCCCAGATGTGGACGACGTCGGCGGCGCGGACGGTTGTGGAAGCGAAGCCGCCTTGGATCTTACGCATGCGCTGGTAGGGTTTCGATTGGCAGAGATATGTCCAGTTGAGAAGGTTTGACCAAGTCTCTGCTGGTATGGGGATGTCGTATCGCGAGGAGACGAATAGTAACAGTTTCGTTCCCAGTGAGATCTGCGACATGGATCCAAAGGCTTCGACAATGGCATTGAGAAACTGCGTGGTAGGGAGTAGAGGTGAGCCTTGGGGGATATGGTGACCTCCAGTAATGGTGACTCCATCTGGTTCCTTTGACCCTGCCTCTTGAGTTTCAATGCCGTAATAGTTTTTGAAAATCAGAGTCTTGATCCTCTGCAGGGAGCTGGACCGTGAAAACGCAATCATAGACGCACACAATAGCTCTTGATCCATCTCGTGGCCATAAAACAGTGCACGGAGCCAGTGCCCTTTGTAAGCCCGGAAATCGCCTCGCCGACGAAACAAACGCCGCAAATCTTCGTCAATCTCGTCATATCGCCTATTCCATGGTTCTGCTTTGAGCGCATTCATACTTAGACGCATTTTGTCGAGTCGCTTCACCGTCGCCATTGGCATGGGTGTGCGGCCGCTATACTGGTGTCTTGGCAGTACGGCAACCCTTGACCGATCATACTGGTAGTATAATGGCTCGATGAGGAAACGAGCTTTGACAAATTCTGTCCACGTTTTCGACGTGCGCAGCTTTTGCTGGCCTGTAACCGCCATGGCTGCCCAGAAGTCCTTGGCTGCCTGGTAGTCGACACCGGCACCAGCACAGCGCATTAGAACTTCATAATCGGTCGGGAGTAGGTCCTTTCCTGATGCGGTCCGAATCTGAAATAGCAATTGCATTCCATGGAGAACGTTGCGGTGAAGTGTACGAACTCCAAACTCGTCCACTAGTTTGCGAGCGTTGGTGTGCTGGCTGTCCCCAATTGTGACATTGAGTCCATGCGCTACATCGTGCGTGAAAATCAGCGGATCGACGCTTCGTAATATTTCGGAGAATGTTGCGGCCGAAAGCTCCTGTATTTGCTTTACGGCGCTCTCGTGCGCTTCGGACTCGGGGTCTGCCAGAACATCGGTCAACTTGGCAAATGCGCGGCGCACTCGAGCGTGCTGTTGGGCTTGTATCGACCGCAGCAGGGTATCAACTTCGGTAAATTGACGAGGAGGGAGAAATTCGGCAAAGTGAGGCTTTTCTACGCCTGATGCTGAATGTGTGGCCAAGCGCCTCCTCTCCAGGAGAGCGGGGGAGCGGCTTTGCGCTTGGGAGCTTGCGCGAGGTGCAGGAGCCAATGTTGGCGTCCGGTTAAGGCATGATCGGGGCCAAGCTGGCCGTCTCAATGCCATGGCTTCAATATGCCGGCATTGACTTGTTGACCGTGTCGCGTGCCTGCTGAAAGGTACCCAAACCTCGTGCCTGGATGTTGCTCGGTGGGCGGGCAGTGGAGAAATTGCAATGTGGAAGCTGGGGTAAGAACGGGGCCGTCTCTATTCGGCTTAACTGCATAACTCTGACGCCCCGATCTATGCATGAGCAGCCGAAGATTTTCCAGCTACTAGGTAACGACTGAAGCAGCATTTTGGCGTTTCCAGCGCATCACGGCAACACCTTTTTGACGCATATTGACCATTGGAGCCCCTCCGGCGTGCAAGACTGATAATTAGTACGACACACACGCCGAGAATTACCGGTTGACCATGGCAGACGTTGCAGAAGACTCAAATCAGGTTTCTGAGCCGCTCGACCTCGTCCGGCTCCTGCTCAACGAGGTCGTCTTTGTCAAGCTTCGAGGAGACCGCGAGCTCAAGGGCAAGCTGCACGTGAGTGATTTGCCGAATTTAGGCAGAGATTTATGAGCTAAAGCTATGTTTAGGCGTACGACAGCCATTGCAACCTCATTTTGGGCGAGGTGGAAGAGACGGTCTATGCGGTGGAGGATGAAGACGACGAGGAAGAGGCCAAGGTAGGGAGAAGAAGATACCTTTCGCAAAAGAGCCCATGTCTAATATATGATCGCAGACCATCAGCCGGAAGTCGGAAATGCTATTTGTCAGAGGTATGTGCTGAGCTGCTCAGAAAGCTGGTTGAGAGCTTTGCCTCACCCGTCTCTCCATCGCATCATTTGCTAACGACCGCTGAAGGAGATAGTGTCGTTCTGATTTCGCCGCAAGTGCCATTTTAAAGAGGGGATGAGGAGCTGATCAGAACCTTGTTTGGATGCGGTCGAATGCGGTTGGTCGTTCAAGCTAAAGTTGAACATCCGATAGCCCCGACGGTTAGCCACATATGCCGCAGCCAGGTATAGAGCTCGAGATCCGATTATCGGTAAAAAGAAATGCTTTACTCAAGGGCCGGCGTTGCAGGAAGAAAACCAAAGAAAATGAACGAGTGCCATGAACGACTGTTTCTTTATGGGATTGAACGGACAGGGAAAATATAGACTTCTAACGTAATGACTACCCACTGGGAATAATTAACAAGAAAAAAAAGTAAAATATATCAAAAACTACGTCTTCACTTGTTTTCGTGACCCTAAAAAGTTGTTTGTCGCGTGGTTCCCGCAAGACTCGATTGGCGCATGCCCCTCGCTGTCTGCCTTGGAGACGTCACTGTTTATCGATAGCCCACCGAGTGGCTCACTGCCTCCCCCACGTCGAACCACCTGTGACTACACTCGTCTATGACTCTTCAAACAAGAGGCGCAGCACCCGTTCCTTTGCAATTTACGTTTATATATGGCCTAAGTTGCTCATTCAAACAAGCTTTCGCCCAACACATGCACACACCAATGATTACTCGAATATCTACCTAGAACAGCGAGCGTTTATTGCTCCGCCATGGCAGCTAAATCAGTAAAGGCGTTGCCGCACGAGAAACGCAAGGGCGAATCTGTAGGGCTCACTCGATTTAGGATCATGAAGCTATTCTAACTCTACCAGGCCCTGAGCGAGTTTGCCGAATATGTCGAACAGCAACAGAACATCCGATTCCCCGTATCGCATGCCTCGACAAGAGATGGAGCGACGGCGGAGCATCATGAAGAGCTGGATGAGCTCTTTGATACATTGAACCTGGCCGATACGATACCGAGAGTGTTACTAAAGACCCTACTGCTAGCTCCTGACGAAGACTCGATAAAGCAAATAGAGGCGATTTTGCTCGATCGAATACATGAAGGAATGGGCGAGGCCGTGTTTGAGCTTGGATACGAGAATAATGGCGACCCGATGAACCTGACGTTCGATGAGTGGAACACAGCATACCAGAGACTTGAAATGGCCGCCGATGGATTAAACGCAAAGTGCCAGCTTCTACTGACTCATAACGTGGGCGGTGAGGCGGAGGCAGCAAGCACTAGTGTGAACCGCGGCAAGGACAAGAGCTGCAGTGGCAAAGTGCTGATACGGCGAGCTTCGCCAAAGGTTGAAGAGACTATTGAAACTCGAATAGCCGTTGTGGGTAACGGTATGTTTACTGCCCGCTGCAACCCAGAGTGCTGTAGCTAACGCATGGCAGTTGACGCTGGAAAGAGCTCAATGCTCGGCGTGCTGGTCAAGGGCGATCTTGATGATGGTCGTGGACGGGCGCGGGTCAACCTCTTCCGACACAAGCACGAGATTGAATCTGGCCGAACCAGTTCAGTGGGAATGGAGATTCTTGGCTTCGATACAATGGGCAATGTCATCACCTCTGACACCCCCGGACGTAAGACATCTGTGCGCCATTTGCCGTCGGCAAAAGAAACTGACAATCATTTTAGGCAAGCTATCCTGGGAAGAAATCGGCAAGCGAAGCGCCAAAATCATTACCTTTTCTGATCTAGCTGGCCACGAAAAGTACCTCCGGACAACCGTATTTGGCATGTTGTCCAGCAGCCCCAACTACTGCTTGCTCATGGTGGCGGCCAACAATGGGCTTATCGGTATGAGCAAAGAGCATCTTGGCATTGCATTGGCACTTAATGTGCCGGTAATGGTGGTGGTGACCAAGATTGATATCTGTCCGCCGCACATTCTCGAGGAGACACTGAGCCAGATTACCAAGATTATGAAGAGTCCGGGCGCCCGCAAGATACCAACCTTTATCAAGAACCGCGAGGATTGCATCAACACGGCGACGCAGTTTGTCAGCCAGCGGATATGCCCCGTGTTCCAGGTTTCTAATGTCACGGGTGAAAATCTGGATTTGATGCGCCTCTTCCTGAATATCCTGCCTCACCACGGACGATATAACTCTGAAGGCCCCTTTGAATTTCACGTTAATGACATATTCTCGGTGCCGTTTACAGGAACAGTCGTTTCTGGAATCGTCAAGTCTGGTGTCATCCACGAAGGCGACGGTGTTGCTATTGGCCCCGACTCACTGGGCCACTTTACGCCAACCGCCATCCGATCTATTGAGCGCAAGCGAATACGTGTCCCTGCGGCATCTGCAGGACAGTCGGTCTCGTTTGCGTTGAAGAAGGTGAAGCGAAAGGATGTGCGCAAGGGTATGGTGATTTTGCCAAAGGTTGAAGGGCAGCCGTTGCCGGTAGTGCGTCGAGAATTCATTGCAGAGGGTAAGGACATGACATGTAGACCTTTTGTAAATCTCGAGACTCCAAACTTGCTAATATTGTTTGTGTAACAGTCCTCATTCTTTCGCACGCAACCACTATCAAGAAAAATTACCAGGCAATGCTGCACGCCGGCCCCGTGTCTCAGACTTGCGCAATCATTGACCTTGACCGCGAGCTCATCCGCACAGGAGACCGTGCGACAGTGGCGTTCCGGTTCGTGCAACGCCCAGAATACCTCGCACCGGGAGACAGATTATTGTTCCGCGAGGGGCGAACCAAGGGCCTGGGTATTGTCAAGAGTATTGGCTATGACCGGACACATCCGTTGAATCCGGCAGCGGCAAATGGAAATGGCGCGGTGAAAGAGGCACAGCAGCAGAAGACGGAGTCTGTGGTGTAAGAGCTGTAGTTTGTTGGAGATGTATGGCTATGTGAGCGAAGGGTTATATTAGGGGCCACTCTATGATGATTGAGCATTTGATTTCAGCGTTGCTATATTATATATCCAACGAATTATTGCTGTTGATTTTATATTACATTATATATTTTGACGTCTGTTTACATCGTATATCGTACTTGTACCCAAATTCCAATTTTGTGAAACGCCAATTTTCAAGTTTCCAGTTATGCTTTCATGTGTCCAACATTTTCCCGCTATAATGCATTGTACTTGCAAGGTTCAACAGTTTCTTTATACATGCAAGGTTCCAAACAGTTTTCTGTGCTCTGCATTCCAATCTACGAAACAACACAACTCCCACACGCGCCAATAGTCATATTCACAAAACTCGCACAGGCCGACATTAACTTATCCTCGACCGCCACCTCGCGCAGCCTCTGCACGGGCCACTCGAGCAGCGGCATGACAACTTCATCGCCCTCACACTGCCGCCTCAGATGCTCCCACAGCGCAAGACCCTCGACGACGGCGCGTCGCCGGACCCACCACTGCGGCATGGGCGCGACTTTGCCGTACCAGTAGAGCAGCAGCAGCATTGCGCGCGTGTCGCGGGTTTCGAGCAGGATGCGAAGCGGCGGGTCGATGGCGGAGATGAAGCGCCAGGGGAAGAGGTTTGGCTGGCCTGTGCCTATGGGTAGGATTTGGGAGAGGACGGCGGCGGCGTTGTAGTAGGGGTTTGTGTCTGCGGATGAGGAGGAGCAGAGGTTGAAGAGGTCGATGAAGGCTTCGGGCAGGGAGTCGGGCCGGATGGCTTTGAAGGTGTAGTCCTTTTTCCACCAGTTTTGGGTCTGGATTATGCTAAAGATTGTGTTGGGTTGGTGGATGTCGACTACTTCCCAGACGGCGCGCTTGCCGTAGATGAGCTTGAGCCAGTCGAGGTCTAGCGGGCCGGGTTCCTTGAGGGGCCAGGCGGCTGAGGGGCCGAGGGTGTCAATGTTGGACATGGCGGAGACGCCGAGCAGGACAGAGGCCATCCAGAGGGCTTCGTCGTCGGGAAAGGCGATTCGGAGGGCCGAGTTGGAAATGGAGGAGAGGGCTTTGGTGGTGGTGGTGGTTGACTTGAGCTGGCGCAGGAAGAGGGCGGCGCCGTGGTACCAGTGGAAGGAGAGGGCGGATTGAAGCCATGGCGAGGGGGGCGAGGCGGACAGGTGAGTGTCGTGGAGGATGGTGAGGGCGAAGCACATGTGTAGCAATGCTGGGTTCTACATGAATAGGGTTAGTGAGTAACACCGGGGAGAAGCCCAAGGTTGAGAACGTACTCCTTTTATGACGGTGACGAATTTGCGGTTATACCATTCTTTGGTTTGGGTTGTGATGAGCGTGTGCATTGTGCGCGATACGAAGCGATCGTATAGATCAAGGTACTGGTTCTGTAGTTGGTAGGATGATTGTTGCGGGTCAGGTTCTGCGAGGGGAAGAATGGCCCATGTCTTGGCTTGGAGTTGGGCGGATGGGCTGTAGAGTTTGATGGTTTGAGAGTCAGAGTCGGCGTTGAAGCCGCTGGTGGTGGTGGTGATGCTGGAAGCGGTAGTGGTTGTTTCGTCTTCGTGTTTGACTATTGGCTCATCGTTGGGAGACGACGATGACGACGACGACGATGATGATGATGAGGACGAGACGGAGAAAGTAGAGATGGAGGTTGTTGAAGCTTGTCGACCTGTGTCCTTGCCTGGTGATAGTGTAGAAGCTCCGGTTGGTTGTGTCGTCGTTGAAATATCAAAGCTCATTTCCCCGGGATACGAAAGATCCTTGGCCGCGGTGCGCTGAGTGTGGACATAGCTGCAAGTGACTCTGTATGCTTGACATCGTTTACATGAAGGTTTAGACTCGTCGCACTATTTTTGTAAATATGTTGTTAGCTCGTTTGTTGCTGTTGTTGTTTGTTCTCACATGTTCTCGTAATTTCATCGCATGATGGGAAGTGATAGAGGTTTCGAGTCATTTGGATTATGCTGGGATCCGGAAGAATATGGCGTACCTTGACGCTTCGCATCTTGCAATTCGAACAGCCATTTCTCGACTTTTTATGCGCTCGCCGTAGCCTCGTGGCTTGTCCCGTAGCCGCTTCGCCTCCTTCGTTTGTCGGCGAGGCATTGTTGGCTGGTACCGAGGCTGCAGCCCTGCTTCCTCTGCGGCGGAAGCGGCTATGCTCCATTGCGGTTGCGGGTTGTCGTCGCACGTGAATCTGTTACCAGTTGCTTCTTCTTCTTTTTACTTTTTTGGCAATGAGGCGGTAATGGAAGAGACGAAAAACGTAGGGCTGAAGGTGAGTGCGGCCACCCAAGCTGTGAGGGGGGTTTGTTGAACGAGGAACTAAGCTGCCCGTCTTGGCTCGCGGCGAGGTCGTTTGGGGCCGGTAATAAGGAGTCGGCCAACTTGCCGGCCGGCAGGGCGGACAGCTTAAGCAGTGGAACGAGCGGGCGGGAAAAGAAGGGTACTGGGGGTCCCCAGTGGGTTGATACCTAGTTTGATACCTACGAGTACCTGTGGGCAAGTCCTATAGTGCTGTTCCTTGGCGCTGGTTTAGTGCAAGGCTACTGAATTCACACTTGTTTTCCCCTCTCTCCTCTTTCCCCCGGAGGGGTGTGACTGGAGGCTGTGGGGTTGCCGGTGTCGAATGAACGAGACGAATAATTTGTCTTGAGGGTAATCCTCACCCCAGGCAGTGTTTGTTCTGTATATTTATTTCTCTGACTCGATAATGGGCTTATCTATCAATTCAACCCGGGCAAAGCAGCCTGGATGCTTAACCTGACAAACGGTACAATTACTAATGGAACGGCTGGCGTAGCGATTGGCACTCGCCCGTCCTGATTCGGAGAGACAGACTTTCGGTCTCTCCGGACTTATACTTTTTCGATGCTCCGGTAACCCCGGACGGTAGCTGAGGATGACCAAAACATTGTGTATGTAATGGCGGCAGAGGAGGTTACTGTTTTCTGTGTAGGGCTGAAAATTGCAGTATGCATGGCAAAAAATGCGTGCGACGATGAACTTTATAATCGGTCCGAAAGGGCTACTGTACCATCCATTAGCAGTAATTACTCAGACAAGCCAAGACCGCAAGGTTGTAAAGCAGACTTGTCCAGTTACCTACCGAGACTCTAGCTGTGCAGGATGCATGCATACAGCTGGTTTATTATGGACTAGAGTTAAGAGTCATACATGGCCCGTGATGGAGGTGTGGAATGCCTACGAAATGTTCGCTGCGACTTTAGGCCAGTCGTCCAATCAGTTGACAGCAAACATCATATGCTAGTATATGCGTTGATTACATAGCTGCATTACCTAATATGATTCGAATACACGAAAGCGAGAAAGAAAATGCCATTTTCTCTAGATCCTTTGCGTATTGAATAATACATTCGCGCACTCTCACTTTACTGCGGCCCAAAAGCGTAGATGTAATTCTTTCATAATGTTTATGACTGCTTACTGTACCTACAGCTAGCTAGCCATGCGCAACTTCTTGCTCATAAAAACAGTGGTATCTTTCTTTTGCCTCGTCAAATAACAACACGAATATCCAACTCCTAAACGAGAATAAAATGAAAAACAATGGCAATGTCCAAAAAAAAGCTCCGATATGCAAAATAAAAACGCCACACATAGTTCATACATACATACATACGTATACCCTTTCAATCATAAACCGACTCATTCTGCTGCCCCTTGATTACGTCGTTTCGGCAAACTGTCCATGTTCAGAGTCATAGGCGGCCGCGAAAGCTCCAGACTGCGACTGGGCATCCGTCCACCTGGTGTGCGAGGGTGGATGACATTCACTCGGCCCGTTCGCTCAAGCAGACGCGGCGGCGTTTCGTCGTCTGACCCGGACTCATCGTGGTCGTCGTCGAAGCCGTAGTCTGCAAGGCGCGAAAAATAGTCGGCCAAGCCATCTACACTCGGCGTTCCGATGACAGTGTCGTAGTTTGGAGGCGGCGTCATTGCCGGTGCATTCGCCGCTTCGGGGTTTTGCTGTACAAGCATCGGCGGCGGTGCAGAGTCTTCGTCGAATCCTGGCGGGTTGAAGCTAGGTGTGCGGAGCAGGTGCATTGGGCGCGAACCCCCACGGTTGTTTAGTTCCTCTGCCGACGATGGAGGACTGTCGGATCCGCCAGTAGGGTTGGTGCGCGAGTTTGGCTGATGGATATGTGCCGCTTGCGGTGGTGCCGGCAAGTTGTCCGTCAGTACCGGTTCGGCAGTAGGCGCGAGAGCAGCACTCGAGGAAGCTGGCGATGTGTCGGTAGCAACAGTCTGCGCATCCGGGCATCCGCATGCCGACTGGTACTGGCCTGGCCGGGATACAGGCCCGCCATACGAAGGCAGATATGTGTTTGCTTGCGTAGCCCGACAGTCAAGAATGGTAAAGGGCGAGTCGATGCTAATCTCAAAATGTCTGCGCTTCGTGCCCGACGGGTCGGAAGGGTCGAGGCGGCTAATTCGCAACACAACCTTGATCCAGTGGAAGACGTTGACGTTCTTCCAGCTGCAGTCAGGGTGCAGCCGCAAGTCCTTGTTCTTGGCCATCATTTCGCACGTCGGGATTTGCACGTTTGCTTCCAACTCTGTAGATCCCCAAATGCTCTCGAGGCCAAGATCCAAGTCACCAAGCAAATTCTCTGATGGGTCAGGCAGCGGCTCCGGCTCCGCGCGTTGGTTCGACGCCGTCACATGTCGGCGCGAGCGTGCCGTTTCTCGTGCTTCACGTCGCTCCTCGGCAGAAAGCTCGCCACCTCGAACAGTTGTGACGTTGGAATTGTGCCATGCAGAATCTAGAGGTTTGCCAGCAACCTTTTCCAAAAGTAAAATCTTGCGTCCGGGGTCTTTTCGAGTCACACGCTTATCATTCGTCCAGTATTCGCTGGATTCTGTAATGTACACTTTGAGCTTGTGTATTTGTACCTTGGCTAGGGGGGTCAGCTTAAAGGCAATCGGGATTTTGGAGCCAATGGGAAAGCTTTTGCCCGAAATGACAATGTCGTAATGCAGCTGGTCCTCCCACTGGCGACTAATGGAGATTGGTTCCGACATTTCCAGCGACATTTGGTCAGGCAGGCGCACAATGGGCACCTCTTTTGTGCCATGCAGGTTGGGCTTGAAAGCACCAGCTCGGTCTACAGTCGCATGCAGTTCCCACTTGACAGAGCCGTATTGCAGCTTGATCGTCTCGAGCTGGTGGTGATCGATTGGCAGCTCAAACGAGTAATCGTAGGTACCAGGGTAAAACACTTTGTAGCCCTTGGCCTGTGTCGTTGATGTAACGGCCGAGTCGTTTTTGCCAAAGCTACGCGACTGGACATTTTGCAATGAGAGTCGCTTTAGCTCTTTTGAGGTCAAATTATTCTTGGACGAGAGTGCAGCCGGAGCGAAATGGCTGGTTACTTTCGACGACAGGTTGGTGGTGCTTGAATTTGCAGAGGTGTTTTTGAACGAGTATGTGCATTGATTGCCATACTCTCCCTCCCAACCGTCATTCATGGCATTGAAAAAGGTGAGGACCTGTGTGCGCAAGCCCTCTTCTTCGAAAAGATCTTGCTTCAGAGGGGGGATGCCTTCAGGCCACTCTGTGCGGGCTCTGCCAACGAGTTTGAGCTGGACTGCTTTTATTTTGACATTTTTGGTGACGTTCAAGTGCAGCCGGCCCCGAAGTAGCGCTGTTCCTCCGCGGCTCTCGATGCTGGAGTGGTTTTCATGCTCAAAGCCGTAGAGAAAGACATTTTGTTCGGCCAGACAAATGGAGCAAGTGACGCCGCTGCCAGAGGCAACAGGCTTGGGGAGCTCGGTGACTATTGATGTGACAGTCGGCTTACTGCTGGAGCGTACAGCGGGCCCGGTGACACCGCCGTTAAGCTGATACGTTGACGGGTCACTTGGCCTGCGCGAATGAGCTAGCATCTCGCCGGTATCGAGGGGAAGCTTGGGTTCGGGTGGTGCAAGCGGTTGAGGCGGCTCCGTTTCGGGGAGAGGTGTGATTTCGCTGTCGTCGGAAGCTCCAGGAGCCTGTTGAGGTAGGGGAGCGTCTGACGCTAGAGTGGACACACAACTTGCGCGGCCAGCTCCAGTAATAGCTTGCTCGGGTAATTCCGCAGTCGGAGAAGGATTCGAGCCGGGAAAAGAGCCCAAGACCTTTGAAAGGACGGGCCTGGCGGGAAGAGATGTCTGGGTTCCGTTTCCGCTTACAAGTGGTTGGCGCGGCCCAGAATAGCTACTTTGCCTCTGCGCTTTCTTGTTCTTCCTCCGTTGGCGAAATGACGGCTTCTTTGCGCGTGTAGGGCGGAGGTCGTGAGGTATATAGCCAGGTGGGTAGCTAACAATGTGAATAGCGTGAGGTCTAGAGCGACGAGAACCAATAAGTGGTTGAGGGAAGCGAGGTGTCGACAGCGGTTGCCTAGGACTACTCAAGAGGAGCTCGGGTCGGTAAAAAATGTTTCCTCTGTCCGCTATAATCCACGACTCGCGACGGCTGCGTCTAGAGTCTTCCATGATGTTAATAAATGTATGCGATGGACATTGGCACTCGGCAGATGAGGCGTTGAATTTGGCGAAATGAGGAAGAGACGAGGGGCGCCAAGTAAAAGAAGTAACAAAAGTCGGTCGTGCCAACGAGCAAAACACGCCGCAAAACTACGCAGCCATGGTGCAAGTTAAAGATAAATAAAATAGAGTAAAGTAAAATAAAAAAAAACGGTCGAGGATGAAGCACCTTGATCTGCTTGCGTCCTGCAGTCAACCGTAGAAAGTCAAGGCAAGTCGCAACACAGAAGCGTGGTGGACGAAACAGAAAACAGTGGGAAGGGGCAGCGAGAACCAGGAAGGAACGAAGAGAAGATAAAATAAAGTAACGCAGGGAACGGCAACGATGTCATAAACAAGCCACAGTGACGGAAGGCAGGGTTAAAAGCAAGACAAATGGTTGTCTTGGTGAGCGACAGCCAGGATTTCCAGAGACGGGCATAGCGTGAGACGATCACTTATTAGGTCTTTTGATACAGACGTATAAGCGACAAAGGTGATGGTGTGGAGTGGCTGAGAGGGGAGAGAGATGTCGAATGAGATCGAGATTGGGCCAAGGGAGTGGTAATTAGCAGAGCTCCGGATTGGCCCTGTTTGGTCTGTATGTGGTTGGATGACGCTCTGCCCAAAAAAAACAAGACAAGACAAGTCTTTGCCCAGACACGTCAAAGCGTGAAAAAGGCAGCGGGACGGAGAGTGAGACTAGGCCTGGAACGGGTGTTGCGACCTTTGACGATGGAGGGATGGGCCAGGGAACGCCGCCCATGAAACTTGGATCACTGGTCGGGGCTTCGGGGGCTGCAGATTGCGGCGTATGGGATTGACGCCGAGCCGTTGAAGGAGTTCCAAGCCACTGCAACGCGTGTTTTGAGAGGGAGAGAGGGAGCAGAAATGCACAACACCATCTTCGTGGCCTTAACAAGCAACGATTGGGCCTTGCCAGGGTGTGCGGGCCGTCGCAGTATGTGACAGTGACTGGGCAACGATGATGCAATTGTAGAGCAAAAGAACTGTACTGGAAATAGAAGGACGGGCAGAAAAAATAAATTAAAAAAATAAATAGACTTACAGCAAAAAGACACACACAAACTGACACGAGAGTCCGCCAGTAAAATCTAGAGAGATCGGCTATCGATATTCGACGGAGAAACCCCAAGATTTGTTTGTCTCGCCGCGTTTGTGTGCTTGTCGTTGGGAGTGCAACACACTACACTATTTCGTCGGCGCGGGGATACTAACGACGGGGGGAGGCGGGCGCAAGCTCGAGGGGCAGTGAGTATGCACAGGCGCGCGTGTTTTCGCAAGCCACGAGGTTGTCGTCGGATTGATTGACAGGTCGGACCGGACAGGCAAGGGTTGCTCTGCTTTTCTCAGTGTCTTCTTTCAAGCTCGGCGTTCGTAAATTTGTTTCGGTGGCGGACCGGGAAAGAGATGGGGGCGCCCGGAGATCAAATAGAGACTGACACTGCCAAAAACGAAGCGTAAAAAGTCAGGATGACGCCATGTACTAAATCTGGGGTCTATAACAATTCGACAATGGACGGCATGGCAAAGCGAGAAAAAAGTCGAGGCGCGTGCTCGAGATCAGAGAAAAGGCGGGCGGTAGGTAGTGCTGAGATAATATAGTAAGGATGTGCGTTTGCGGCCTCGGAGGGGTCGCCGGCTGCTGGTACTAACCGGGGGAGGAAAACTGGGGGGTGGATGGAGGCGTTTGGACGTGGGCTGTGGATGAGGTGGCGGATATGAGAATAACTCGGGCAAAGTAGATACAAGAGGCCAGATTTGATCTGATTTGGGAGGCAATGTGGTTCATTTACGTCTCTACTCCGTACTCGGTACTTGAAAGAAATGGCATAGATATATGTAACTCGTAGAATATAGTCTTGTTGGTCCCGATTATTACGGCTTCGAACCTTTTCCGCTAGCCTCTTCTATCTCGCTTTGGGAGGCGAGTATTTGTCACTGCTTGGCGGGCAAAGCAATACGTCGTGATTACAGTAAGAGGGCTAAGCCAAGCTATTAAACTGTTGTAAAAGGAATATGCCGTGAAACGAGTTTTCTGAGTTGCCAATTGGGGCACGGGAACGTGAAGGAAGACGTAGTAAACTCGTACTAGAGGCTCTGACTCTATTAAGGCATACGTCGTACCTCTTTCTCCTACACTTGTTGTCTTGTTCCGCGGAAGTGTCTGCCTTTACAAAACTCCATCACTTCTGACTTGGATCCAAATGACAGCGGCTACTCGTAAAGGCCGCATCACTCGATGAGCCGAAAAAGCCAAGCGGGAAAAGAAGACATTATTAGGAGCAGCTTCCGTGACTGCCGGCTCCTTCCTGCCCACTCGTGTGCCTGTGAGGTGTTTAAGTTGCTGCACTGATGCACGTTTCCCGCCAGCAGTACTTGATGAGTGCAGACGCCACCACCAAACAAACAGGTACCTTACTGCCTACCAGCAGGTACGCTTGGTACTGTCTCGGCGCTCCACTCCACCTTTTAACCATCGCACCTTCCCCCAGAGCTCGGGTCCTGCGCTAGTCCATCTCCAGCCCAAAAAAAAATAGAAGCGACATCATAGTACGTCAGGCTAGTAGCCGTCAATGGTAGAACCAGTGTGCTCCAAAAAAAAAAACATGTGCGTGTTGCGAGTACGGAGTACATAGGGCAGGAATGATCATTTGCACGTAATTGTTTGCTACAGGTCTCTTGGCTCGCAACTATTGCGACTTTGCCCGCGGAGATTTGCTGTCCTGTTCTCAACCGTCCAAACGTTGTGACGATTGACGTTGGCTTGGCGTTTGAAAAGCTTCTATACGCCCCAAAACATCATTTGACTTTGCCTGCAGCAATACTCGTAGCTTTGCCACGCACGCCAACTCCCAATCCCATCAAGAGCCTCAAAGCACAAAAAGGATAAAAACAGGGGTTCACTGTTTGTTAGAATCTGCCAAGCCCCAAATAGACAACCCCCAGTAGCTTTGTAAGTGGACACGCATTACCGTCCTGCCGGCACCCAGTTTCTTGGCCTCGCCCAGCTTTGGACAATACAAAGAGAGAAAGAAAGAAAGAAAGAAAAAAGATTCCATCATCAGCATCACCATTTGCCATGGCAGATCGACCATGTGCTGGGGGAGGGGGAAAGTGACAAATGCATGACGGCATACCTTGGTGGGGCCCGCACTCAAGCGACGAAAAGCCTCTTGCCCCACAGGCCCTACACCAGACTCTTTGCTTCTGGGTTCCGTCCGGTCATCTTTCTCCGGGACCTGCTGGTACTCGCATATCGTAATTATGGACTTTTGCAACTTGTTGATGAAGAACTCCATCTTGAAGCTGCGCTGCGTTGCTCCAGTAAAGTGAGCTCCCTCCGGCAACAGCGATTGGTACTATTACTATGAGCCAATACGTGCGGCAAATCGGAGATACTGTCAAGTTTTATTCGTACTAAAAGGGCTTCGCCTCGATTACGCAAGTCTGGTGGCTCATTTCTTGCGAACAGCTTGCGTCCCGACTTGGATGATATGTGCATGACACTGCTCCTCAAAAAAAAAGTCCAGTCTAGTCAAGTTTCTTGCTCAAGGGTCTAGGGTCCTCCCTCATTCATGCGCAATTTCACGCCGGGGAGCCTAATAGTTGAGTCTAGACTTGCAATAATTCAGGCCCAATATTACTCTTCGACCGCCCGGCACGCCCGCTGCATTGGCGCCCTAGGTAGCCGTGCTTTCCGACGATGCCGACATGGCCTCATTCATACCGAGTCATCCCCGGACCATTGTGCGCTGCTGAAATATCATGGTAAATCTGTTTGGCGTAGTGTTGATTTCCGCGGACAAAAAACCCCATGGCCTTTGCATCATGCTTCACATGCTTCTTCTATCCGGCAGGTTTAGCCGCCCGTCCTCCAAGTAGCTGACTTGGTCAACGACAACCGACTTTCAAGGATCTGCAGTTGGACTCGCCTAGATTCTTAGCGAGCATGGCCGTGGTTTTTATGGGTAGCAACCCTCAAAATAGATACATGTGCCCCGCTTGGCAGCTCTCTGGCCAAGGAAGCACGTCACGTATCTCGCCGAGTTCAAATTGCTTGTAGAAGCTGAGTGACAATCCCTTCACGCCACGGTTGATCTTTTGCGTAGTTATTGCCTACTATTTCCAACTGAAAATCAATCCGTCTTTAATCAAGAATACGTTTTCGCGGGTCTACTACGCCTTTCCCTGTTACGCCCCGGTCACCCGCGTTTCGACTCGCCGCTTCGACGCCGAATAAGCAGATCGATCAGCATTAGAAAGTATTACTCCATCCATGGTCGAAAGACTAGTGAGCGTTACATAGACTACTTTGATTATAGACTTTCTCAATTGCTCTTGGGTTTGCCAATTATTACGTCAAGTGCCCTTTTCGTCCGGGTTCACGTCTAGTAGATGGGTTTACGCGTTGTATGGCATTCGCGAAACTTAGGTCCCAGCTCCGAGAACGTGAGGTCAAAGATGGAAAAGGTTCAATAAGGGTGCTGGCCTACGGCTGCCACACCGAAATAATGTTTGTTTACCCGCCAAATAAATCACCTTTAGATTGTAGGTTTCGGAATTCAAGTCGGAAATCACCTTCTCGCAAATGTGTAGGTACCCTATAATGAGCGTCCGAAGTCTTATCTGCTGACATGTAAATGCATGGCAAGTAGAAGACTGATGCAGAACAGAGAGGCTCGGGTTTATTGAGTTTACCGAGTTTACAAACGAAAAGAGCGCCCATGTGCAGATTCCCACAGCCGTCTATGCCAGTGTTTCTGGACTCGCCACGTACACAATAGCCTATTTGTAAATTTATATCGGAAAATAAAGACGCTAACCAAGGAGAACTACGAAAGAAGTAGGTCCAAAACTCATGTAAAGGCAAAGAGAAAAAAGAATCTCTATCCCAGCTCAGCACGGTTCTCCGTGGACCCAGTCGGCTTGTTCTCTGGCAGCTCCGTCGCGGTACTCGTTGGTTCCTTGCCTACAGACCCTGGGCTGGCTGTGGTGGCCCGGACAGGTGATGTGCTTATCTCTGTCGGCGAAGGATAACCCCAGCTTTGCTGTGGCTGCCCGTAAGCAGAGCTGTAAGCGCTCGGAGAATATGGCCCCGGACTGCCCTGCTGCTGCTGCTGAGGGTACACCCCTTGGTTGTGCGCGCCATAGTTGTAACTTGGTTGGCCATTGTTAACTCCGTATGCGTTGTTTGTAGGAGGTGAGCCAAAACCGGGCTGCTGCTGCTGCTGCATTTGTGTTGCACTAGTCGTGCTGGCCGCCGCGTCCTTTTTCTTTTGACGTCTGAAGAAGAAGATGGCAGCGCCAATGAGCGCGAGAACGGCAACTCCCCCTACAGCGCCACCGGCAATAGCGCCAACGTTTGTCGAGCTCCCACTCTCTCCACCGCCAGTATCATTGCCAGCGTCGGCCTCCTCGTTGGGGGAGGATGGTGTGGTACTTGAATCCGTGCCTGTGTTGTCAGTTTGCGCTGGGCTGCTGGTCGTCGAGATGTCAGGCTGATTGATTGGGTTTGTCGTAACCAACACTGCGCCCGTGGTGCCTGCTGAGCACCCCCAGAGGCTAAGTTGGCTGTCGCCCAAGTCTATTGTGTTTAAAACGCAGTTTGGTTTATCTGATTCATAGCTAGAGAGAAGTAGCAAGTCAGTTTTACTTTTCTCTCTTTGTCATCCCCGTTTACCCAAGCTGAGAGCTGGGCTTTCAGGCTTACCAGCATCCGGTCCTCACGTCCTCGAATGCACTTTCGCAGCTGCCCTTGCGAACATCAGAGTAGGGGTAGCATGTCGTGTAGAGGCTTGCGCAGATTTCAGCCGACCGACAGCAGCCGGCATACGGCGACGCATATACGCAAGTCGCATCTCTAGTATAGCATCTCCACGGCTCTCCTATACTATCGATTAGTCATGTATTCGATATGTATTATAATTACAGCTGACAAAAGGAGGCCGAACCATTAGCAGAGTAGCCACACGTGTCTGGACCTCTAGCAAACGTGTTTTGCCTCGCCATCACCCCATAACGTGGGAGCACAGGCGCGTCCGTCATCACGGGTGACAAGCCGTGTACACCATCGTTGTTTAGAGAGGCGACCGTCTCATGAGGAGGTGGTGGAAACGCATTCTCGTAGCTGACAGCTCCTCTGTTGACGAGCGCAGCTGCTGCTTCTGCGGCGGCGGCGGCGAGGAGAGTCAGGAGAGGGAATTCGGACCGCATAGCGACGGCTCGGGCGCGTTGTTGCCGCAAATATCAGTCGTTGTTCGCCTACAGCGCGGCGTCTAAGTCGCGGCCAAGACGCTGTCACCGAGTATCGCCTTGGAGGAATGACACAGTTCAAGGCGTGAACGTGATGTTTAGGGGTTCGAAGCAATTTTTCAGCCCTGTTCCTGCATCCTGTTCATTCTTTTTCGAAATGGCAATGGAGGGCGTAACAGTAATAAGGCGGACAAGACAACCAAACCCATTTTGGTAGTGCTAGTGGAGGAGCTGAACTTCGGCGCGCCGAAAGGCAGCCAATGACCACCGGTAACGGGTTTTCTGTAAAGTGCCAATTTCAGCCTCGGCAAGGCGGCCTTCCGGTGAGGCTGGCTGAGTATTTCCACTGAAGTTTCGAGTGGCTTCATACTATTTTTGCGACGCCCTTTTGCGTGGCTTACGATACGAGCTGGGCCTCTCTGGTTCAAGCTTAGGCAATACTAACCAGTAGCACGTTAGATGTTAGAAGTAGGAGTTCACTCCTAACAATTGTCTCTATTATAGCAGAGAAAACTAAATAGCAGGGCGAACAAAAGTTACGACCTAAACGATAAAGATAACGAAAGTATCGGGCAAAATCTTATCAACTCCTTCCTATCTAGTATATAGCGAGTCTATCTTTTGATATATTACTGCTACCTGGCTAACCGCTATTATTGACCGTGGCCGTGCGCGTGATAAGATGTACAGGTACGAGTACGAGTTCCAGAGCGTTCTTTAACGTCCTCACTTGCAGCATGCATACCGACGTTAGCGGTAGCTATTTTGTAAAACCTTTCGCAAGTTAATTCCCGACTGGTATCTTGCGGGTCTGACTGCCGTTCCAAGAATTCATGATGGGAGAGAAGAAAAGGGCTGTATTGCTACAACTTTTTCGTTGTAATCAATCCGTGATAGGCGATTAGACTGGTCCGGACTACTGGCCCAGGACAGGATGTGTGACACAGCACATGAAGTGCATGAGAGCACATACGTCGCTCCAATCAGTGTCGGCTTTGCAAAAAGTAATTAGGCACGCAGATGCGGGGTTATTCTACGTACAACAAAGTATTGTGTTTATTCAAGCTACATCGCTTGTTGTTCTCCGGGACGCTAGACGCAACACACTACATAGCCTCGTGTACTAGATTATTTCTGAAGAGTGAAACGCCAGTAAGTTTCAGAAGGGTTTTCTCCCCGCCACATGCCAAGATAAATAGGCATTAAAAATAGTAATAGGTCCAAAGGCAAAGCATTATCGCCGAACTATGGCTGATATACCGAGCACCAATCAACAAGCCGGAGGCCAATCTGAGCCAACCCCAGAGTATGACAAGGTTATAAGTAGTGAAAATGGCGCATTCGATCTGCTGAAATCGGCCGATTAATTTATGGGCGGTCCAATTACAACCGCCATTAAACAGCGAGAACGGAATAGCTGGTTGCAACGCTATCTTGGCCAGTGGTACCCGATTCTATATGAGAACGAAAGCACGCTGTGGATGCCAGTCCTCGAGACAGAAAAATTCCTCGATTACATGAAAAAAATCAATGAAATCTTCAAACCAGTTGGCAACAATTTCGCTCACGCTCCATGGGCTCATTTACTACATGCCCTGGGTATAACCCCCGATACCAGTCATATCCTTGAGAAGCAAAAGGTTCTCTTAATTGCCAGCACTTGCGAGGAAAACTATCAGCTCCCAATGCAGGTTGATGGAGAGGTATTGTGTCATAATGTAAATCTTTTTTGGAAGCAATATGGACACCTCCCCGTGCTCAGGAAGCCGTGGGACCCGGACATATCCGGTGATTGCTCCCCCATTTTCGGTACTTTTGCCTGGATTATAACCGAAGATGGGCCCAGGGTATCTTTAAATCCTGGGATCGATCGCTCAGGTCTCGGATATTTGCCGTGTCCACTGCTTGATAACTTAGGCTTCGGCTCAATAGCCTTCAGTACTATCTGAACGTAAAAGATCTAGGTGTTTCACACTGGGATTTCTCTCTACCGGATCCAAAAAAACCCTAGCCCATAGGGGTTAAAGCTTTTAACTCAGCCCGCGGAAAAATCTGCTCTGCAGAGCGACTTCTTGTGACACGAAAATGGCTTCAGTACGCCAATAGAGTACGTCACCGGGTCGCTACCAACATTGACAACGACGAGTCGTTTATGAAGCGATGTGATTGACCAGCTTTTACAGAATTTAGCTGAACCTGGTGCTGCGGAAAGAATCACCAAAAATGAAAAAGATCTCGAAACGCTCAAAAAGCGCGGCATAGCCCATATAACTAGCTTATACACTACGCAAAAGCTCGTATACGCCCCTTTTTCATCAATCGAGGAAATGAGTTCAAAATCTGTCGAGTTTGTCGACCGTATAACAGCCCGGGCTATGAACCAAGTGTTAGACAGGTACGGAATGGAGGAGCAGGGGACATGGAAGAGGTCGTTGCACGATGGCGGTTCAAGCACAGTGGAAATTCTAATTGATAACGAGGTCAGGTATGACGTTGAAAAAGTAAGGGTCTTGGTTTTTGACTCAGACATGAGACTATGGAGTTTGGAAAACAACAAAATTACGTTTACAGGATAGGTAAGTTGCGTTTGAATCACGCGGGGCTCATATTTTCTTTTGCTACGATAAGAGAATGGAATTAAATTAGTCGCAGAGAGCTTTTTAGATGAAGGTTTTCAACAAACCTATTTGTAGCTCATTTCTTTTTTGAACTTCGCTGTTGAATTATCATGGCAAAATAGAGCCCGCTTATTTACCGGTACCTCTAAACGATCGTGAGGAAGCATTTATGAATAATATAATGGGTGAGTAAGTTCTAAAGCGTCCACCTCACATTGACAGAGGTGCCGGTCGGTAAACATAGAGCCTTGTAATATCAAGCTGCACCTGTCAACCGGCGAACGTGCCAAGCAGAACAACGTAACTACCAACGCATCAGCTAACAGGTTAAAGACAATAACCGCCACATTCGTTTATCATGCCTACTCAGCATACGTCAAACTAGATATAAATAGCCTACACATCACGGGCGACCCCGCCACTGCAAGTGTGCCAGTGCGTGGGAAACCGCTTCATTATAATATCAGAAATAACTTCTCAAATACATCAATTGCATCCCATGCAAGGTGTTACCGGCTTGACTGAACGTTGGATGATTCTTAGGCATTAGTTGGGTAACAGCGACGATGTTAGCGCACATAGATGGCAAAGCGCCCAAAACTCGAGTAAAGCCACCTTGTGTATGCGTGACGGGCGTAAATGGTGCGTTTCGAGGCCACAAGGCGTCGTGTACATATGTCCTCGTGTAAAGCAAGCAGCATGTATTGGGCTTTGACAGCTCAGTCATTAATAACTGACGGGCGTTCTACAGCAGACCGTTTTACCAACTCCCTAGAAAGCAAGAAGCTCGGGTAGACATGGGGTCGCTTCCCCGTTGCGGGCGTATCCATAGACCTTGTTGTGTGGGCCTCGACTGATTCCAATTGTGTGTGCGAGGCTTTGAGGCGCAACCAATGACGGGAATTACTCATTGCAGACAAGAGAGGGGCTGAATAAGCAATGATACATACTTTGCGGTTTCCGTCAGTTCTTCCACCTTACAACTACGGGTTGTCTTATAAGTGCGCTTAGTCCTGCTTCGTGAGCCATGTCTCGCACCGAAACTGAATCCGACGCAACCAGCAGTGTAGCAGCGACTCCTGGCCCGGCAAACATTGAACGTCTACCACTGAAAGCGGATCAGACGCTGCCAGTTAGGTCATTGTCAGTCAAAAGCAGTCTCAGCGCCAGCAAGAATGGTGGGAATGGCGCACCGTTTACGCCTCAGCGACCAGACTCGGCATCCAGCTCGTCACAAGCCGCCATCGACGATGCGCGCGAGCGGGAACACCCGCTCCCAATAACCAGGGCGAAAGGAGTCATGGTTATCGTAACGCTTGCTGGAATTAGTTTCTTGAATACAATGGGCTCTGGCATTCTCATCGCCGCCTTGCCGACTATCGGCCGAGAGGTGCATCTTCCAAAAGCGCTCGTGCTTTGGCCAGCTGCGGTATATGCTTTGTCTGCAGGTTGTTTACTTCTCATTTTCGGTGCAGCAGCAGATGCGATTGGTGCTAAAGCAGTGTGGATTGTCGGAAGTTATCTCTTCGTCATCTTCACGATAGCCCTCGGCTTTGCAAAGACTGGCATTCAAGTGATCATGTTTCGGATGCTACTGGGCGTGGCAATATCCATGTGCCTGCCTACAGCTGTTAGTCTCATTACCAACACATTTCCAAAAGGACCTTGGAGAAATGTAGCGTTTGCCATGAACGGCATGGGACAGCCCTTGGGCTACGCAATCGGCCTAGTACTGGGTGGTATCTTTACTGATACAATTGGCTGGAGATGGGCATAGTAAGTATCCGATATATCTCTTCGCCTCATGCAAAGGAACCTTATAACTGACGTCTTGGAAGCTACATGATGGGTATAATTAACTTTATCCTCTCGACGGCTTCGATCTGGTCTCTGCCACCTGTCAAACCAATATCAGATAAAAAGTGGACTCGTCGCCTTGCTGAAGATATAGACTGGATAGGAGCCATTATTATGAGTGTTGCCCTCGGCCTGTTACTCTATGTCTTGGCTACAATCACGACATCCTATAAGAAAATAGGTCAGGCTCAGAGTATCACTCTGCTTGTGCTCTCGCTTGTACTACTGGCTGCCTTTCCAGTATGGATGAGGTATCAAACAAAACACAATCGACCGGCACTTATTCCAAACAGTCTTTGGAGGAATGCGTCCTTCACCTCAATTTGTGTATCAGTCTTCTTTTGCTGGGCGTCTCTTAACGGTATTGAGTACTTTACTACACTTTAGTAAGCCTTTCTCATCGGTACTCGAAATGTACATGTCTAATCCGAGTCAAACAGCTTTCAAGAAGTACAGAACCTATCAGCCCTTCAAAGTTCGATCCGCTTCCTTCCCCATATAGTTATGGGTATTTGTGTCAACGCTTTGACAGCATATCTCATTTCTCGTGTCAAAGTTCACACACTTGCGGTGGTCTCTGCGTTGATAACTATGATAGCGCCGCCTCTCATGGCGACAGTTAGCATAGGCGAGAACTACTGGTATGCGCCGTTCTGGGCCATGTTTCTTTCGCCAGTAAACCCTGATGGTATGTATCTGCGTTAAGATCTCCTTGCCTATCGCCGCGTTTCAACCATTGTCGCAAGTCTAACACATATGTAGTTCTTTTCACACTGTCTAACTTGGTTATTTCTGATGCGTTTCCAGCGGGCACGCAGTCATTAGCAGGTGGTGTATTCAGTGAAGTTGCGCAAATTGGTAATTCAGTTGGCCTAGCTGTGACTGCTGCTATTGCTGCGTCGGTAACGGAACACTCGTCTATCCGTGACCCGAAAGTTGCGTTGATGGAGGGTTACCGAGCTGCCTTTTGGACAATCTTTGCTAGCACGACGGTTGTACTTGTCATATCCTCTTTCGGACTTAGAAAGGGCGGCTATGTGGGGAAAAAAGATGATTAGCAAGCCTGAGTAGAAGTTTGAAAGTGTCGAATTTTGTTTTAGCGCCTGAACGGCCAAAGGCTGCCGCAGTGAACCCAGCTTACAAAAGCTTACTGTGACATGAAGTCCCATTTCAGTATTGTTTTATACTGTATGTCAAATTAAGCGTGGAGGGTACTTGACGATACATTAATCCAATTCAATTTAGGCATGGTTTAAATCTACCGTCCCGTTACAAATCTCCGAATGAGGCCGTTTCTTTGCAGCGCAAAGTGAGATAGCAGCTTACGATTTGGCAACACCACGTATTTTGGGCAGTTGCAAACACTCGGCCTTTCTTTTCTTTAGGTAATACATAAATGGTTACAAATAATTTGGCCAGGCTTTGCGCGAAATGACAGACTAATAACGGTCTTGTGTAGAAATGACCCGAGCTTTTCTCGGAAAATTCGAGGCTCGCCCGAACTTTCAGGCTAGTAAGGCTTACACCCGAACTTGCCGGGCTTTCACACCTCATATATAAACCTTGATTCACTTGATGTCAAATGCTGTTGATTCTGTATCTCGAATTAATGATGAATCAGAATTTGAACAGCAACAGCACCATGTCTGACCACAAAGCGGACATCCTCATAGTCGGCTGTGGCATTGCTGGGTCAACTATGGCCTCTTTCCTCCTTCTATCTCCCAAAGATATCGCAAAGAAACTGCAGATTACCATTCTCGAACGCGCCCCGTGCATGCGTCCTCAAGGCCAGAATGTCGACGTTCGTGGGCAAGGAGTCACGATTCTTCGCAAACTTGGTCTTGAACCAGCTATACGATCTGCTACCACGGGCGAGGAAGGGGTGCAGTTTCTTGATCATAAAGGTCGCGTCTGGTCTTATTTTACCGCCGATAAGACTGGAAAAGTTCAAACACCGACCAGCGATATTGAGATTCTGCGTGGCAGGTTGGCGGAAATCTGTTTCAAGCGCAGTATGAGTCTAAGTGAAGAAGCCAAGGCTGGTGGTGGTTC
Organism: Lecanicillium sp. LEC01; assembly: GCA_002242745.2. Classification (NCBI taxonomy): domain Eukaryota; kingdom Fungi; phylum Ascomycota; class Sordariomycetes; order Hypocreales; family Cordycipitaceae; genus Lecanicillium; species Lecanicillium sp. LEC01. The sequence goes on from NIWZ02000092.1 coordinate 72,109, forward strand.
AGGCATCGAATACATTTTCGGTGATTATGTTGCTGATCTACATCAAGACGACAGTAAAGTGCATGTCAAGCTTGCACATAGCGGCATAACAAGGTCATTTGATCTTGTTATCGGAGCCGACGGAATGCAAAGCCACACGCGGGAATTAACTTGGGGTTCGGAGAACGAAGATAGAGTGGTAAAGCGGCTTGGAGTATATGGTGGGTTCTTCAGCATTCCACGCACTGCAACCGATTCAAAATGGCGAAAGTGGTTTCATACTACAGGCCGGCGAGGAATCATGATGAGACCAGACGACACCGGCGACAGAATTACAATTTTCATGACTATAATGAATGATTCTGACAAGAGATTCTTGGAAGTTGCAGGAAAGGGAAGTCAACAGACTCGAGATCAGAAGCAATTACTCAAAGAGTATTTTGATGGTGCGGGATGGGAAACTAGGAGGGTTGTGGAGGGCATGATGAGTGCCGATGACTTTTACTACGATGCACTTGGTCAGGTCCATATGGACTCTTGGAGTAAAGGTAGAGTTGTTTTGCTAGGGGATGCAGGGTGAGTAATATGCAAAGCATGATTACAATACCAGTGAACTAACGCATGATGAAAAGATATTGCGCATCGCCAATGTCCGGCATGGGCACAACACTTGCCTTGACGGGAGCGTATAATCTGGCCGGAGCGCTCATTTCACACCCTGCTGACTACGAGAAAGCGTTCAGAATTTACGAAGATACTATGAGACCTACTGTGGTAAAGGCACAAAAGCTTGCACCAGGTGCTCCAGGAATTCTCCACCCGGAAACACTATGGGGGCTTTACTGTCTCTGTTACTTTGTCTACTTCCTTCATGTTACAGGCATCTTCATACTGCTGATGAGACTACTCGGGCCACCTGCTGACGACGTTTCTGTCGGAGAATACGGGTTTATGCAAGCATGGGAAATGTTATGAGCTTGTCTAGCATCATGCTCAAAGGGCTCTGATGTGCTGAACGACGGTCGAAATAATTTCTCTTCTCCTTCCTTCTCTTATATGACTAGACTAAACTTAATGAATATATTGTGTTGTTAGCGATATACTGTCAGAAACCTCGCCGCCCATAAATTGGCCTGTCTAGCAAGGGATCCCCGTGGCAGCATCTGGTGTCACTGGAATACTCCGAACGGTGAGGTCCTACTCCGAACTTCCTAATCGGGAGATATCACATAGACAACGGTTTTATTCTCCTAACTTTCACACTGACGGGACAATCTAAAATACGAAATGCATTCAGGTGGTAAATGGCTTTGAAAATTTATGCAGCTTCAATAAAACGATCCTTTCTATGCATATCATTGGTATTGACATGTTTCGCGGATAGCCGACGGTTCTCCGTGGTACAACGCAGAACTCACTTAGATCGCCACTTCTGTGGGGTCATGTAACCTGCCAGCCGGAGTATTTCAGCCCAGACAACGAAGCCAGGTGTGGTCGGTGACGATCATGCCGAGACGTTTCGGCAATGTGGTTAACCTTATCTCGATGCTCCCTTCTCCTCAGAGTCTGAACACAAACTGCTAACCAAAATCAGCTCCAATCGCAATGCATAAAACATCGTTGAACCAGCTTATCGGTGTCGTCAGCTGCCTTGCCATGGTGACCCAGCCAGCAAATGCAAAGAGGTGTGCAGATGTTCTCCGACCTGGAACGCCGGAACAGGCAGGCATGCTGGCGCAGCCGCTGCTTGACATGGTTGAAGGAATGACAAACTTCACCGAAAGTAGGAATTGGGGTGCGCCGACGCATAACAAGAACCTCCCCATCGAGCCTGGCGGTACTGTTCTGATTGCTCGAAAAGGATTGGTCGTCAGTCACTTTGCTTTTGGAAAACGCAATCTTTGGGCAAGCGTGGATGGATACACTGGCGAGAAGCTGCCTCTACAGGAGCAGGAGGACAGCGCACTCGATACCATATACGATATGGCGAGCTTAACCAAAATGTTTACAACAGTTGCGGTATTGCGCTGCATTGACAAGGAGCTCGTCACACTCAATGGGGCCGTCGTTACTTGTCTGCCGGAGTTTGGAGTCAATGGCAAGGAAAACATTACGCTGCTGCAGCTACTCACTCACACGAGCGGACTCAGGCCAGATCCGGCAGTTGGACTATGGATGCCACAGTTTCCAACGTATCAATCACGAATCGACAATATCCTCGGTCAGGAACTGCAAAATCAGCCGGGGGCAGAATATGTTTATTCGGACCTCAACTTTATGACGCTTATGCTCATTGTTGAAAAGGTCACGGGCAAGAAGCTTGACGACGCTATTGGCGAGTATACTTCCATGATGGGCATGAACGATACCTTTTTCAACCGGGGAAACATTGAAGGGGAAGAGTTTCCATTTTACTCCAGGATGGCGACACAAGAATTCCAGCGCCAGGTTCTTGGCGATGCTGAGCCAGAAAGACCTCAACCAGTTCGCGGCACCGTGCACGACGAGAATGCATGGGGTCTTGAAGGCGTGTCTGGGCACGCGGGTCTCTTTTCCACTGCTATTGATACGGCAAAGTTTTGTCAAATGATTCTAAATAATGGGACCTACGCTGGGAAAACGGTCCTGTCCAAAGAGTCGGTGGACCTCATCTTTACAAACTTCAACGCTCGGTTTGGGCCTGGCTACGATCATGGTGTAGGCTTCGAACTAAATCAGTATTACACGGCCGGGCCAATGGCGAATTCATTGGCCGCGAGCCATACCGGATATACAGGCACGTCAATGGTAATTGACCGCGCAAGCGACACACTGTTTATACACTTGGCTAGTAGGGTGCATCCGTCGCGAGAGTGGTCGAGCAATAATATTGCTAGACAAACGCTCGGTGCCTGGGTAGCCACTGCGCTAGGAAGAGAAGTCGAGTTTCCGTAGTTTATTTAAACAGAGTGACTTTAAGCCGGTAGAATGTCAGTATCCTGCTTGATTGTGCACGACGTGCCTCTTGATTCTCTCATTGGTGAACAAATGCTTACTCATACATCCGCGTCATGGGAAATGACGTAAATCAGATCAAAACGAGTAAAACCTGAAGAAAAGGTATTTCGTTCGGTCGTCTGGATGACGCGCTTTGCATCATTGCAACATGGCTAATTAATTCGCTATGACATTCTACTAGTCGCTTGGCTCGGGCAACATCTGCCCGCTTACACCAGTACCCGGCACGGCATTAGCTCCTTTAACACTAAATCACCCACCGGCGACCACCGCTGCCAGGGATTCTTCATAAGCCGGCAGATCACCACGATACGCGCCCCGCAAGAGCGGACCTTGGCATCTCTTGTGCGCTGTGAGATGCTCCCGCGCCCTCTCCGCCACTGACGAAGAGCGGAACTAGAGAATTCAGCTCTCACTTTCTGTACCTGTTGCAATGTTACATTGTGCCCACCGCGGCTGGTGTTGCTTACATGGGGGCACTTCGGAGGATTAGGTTGAGTCTGAAGCAAGGATCAATGCAAATTCCGCGGTCAATCTCGATACTCTCTAGTGCCATTTGGTAAATACATGTCGCTTATATATATACAAAGCTCATTAGCTGAACCCTCCCGTAGCCAATAACTCTCAAAACCCCCCTGCGTCTTACAGCTATTCGAATTCATCGCCATCATGCATGCTTTTACCAACAGTCTCGTTTCCTTGGGACTACTTCTCTTCTCCACGCAGGCCAAGCCATGCCACGCTTCGGACCTCGACATCCTCGCCGGCCAGCACGTCATCTACTCCTGGCCTACAAGGAGCCAGCCGCCCGACAGGCTCATCCAGCTAACTAAAGCTGGCCTTGTCGGCGGTGTGATTCTCTTTGGTGAAAACGTTGACAGCAGCACGCCCGAACACATGAAGTCGTTGCGCGAGGCGTACGACTCTTCTCCCGCCCCCGCTGTGATCAAGGCCGCGACAGGTAAAGATGCCAAGTTCTTCATCAGCACCGACCAAGAAGGCGGACAGGTCCGTCGAATCAAGAATGGCGAGCCGGAGGAGTCTGCCAAGCAGATTGGCGCGTCTCCGGACCCCGGTGCTGCTGGTAAAGCTGCTGGTGAAGGCGCAGCTCAGACGCTCAAGGAATACAACATGAATGCCAACCTAGCACCGGTCCTGGACGTGTACCGTGAGCCGGGAGATTTTACAGACTACTTTGGCCGCTCTTTTGGAAATACCTCGCAGATGGTTATCGACGCGGCCATTCCCTTTATCAAGGCACAGCAAGCTGCCGGTGTGGCTGCTACTGCGAAGCACTTTCCTGGGCTCGGCGCTGCGTCTCATGAGGCTAATACGGATGTCCGGCCGGTGACACTTGAGCTAAGTCTTGAAGAGATTCGGCGGATTGATGAAGCTCCCTATGTTGCTGCCATCGAGGCTGGTGTCGAACTCGTCATGACTTCATGGGCTGTTTACCCTGCTCTTGATGCGCGACCAGCCGGCCTAAGTAATAAGTGGGTGCAGGACGAGTTGCGTGGTCGCCTTGGCTTCAAGGGCGTTACAATCACAGATGCCATGGAAGCGGGTTCGCTAGACGGCTTTGGAGGCCCTGACGAGACTGCCAAACTTGCGGCGAAAGCTGGCATGGACTTGCTGCTCGCTTCCGGGAGGGATGTGTCCCAGGGAGAAACCATTCGCAAGGCTCTTGTAAATGGTATTCAGACTGGTCGACTGAGCAGATCGCAATTCGATGCGGCAACACAGAGAATTGCAGACATGAGGACTCGCCTTGCGGTATAAAAGTGTTTCCAGAGTTAGAATATGGCAAAAGCTTATACATGATTTAAAGACTATATTTGCGGTATCTAATCCTTCTTTTTGCCGTCTTCTTTCCTCAACCTAAAAGCCTCCAGAATAAGCCTCATAACATGTGCCGTCGTAAGCTTAATCGGCACTCCCTCCCCTCCATCTCCATCTCCAACGCTGCCCTTCCTGACCTCCTCTTCAGTCGCCCACACCCATCCCTGATGCTCAACAGGATCCAAAACAACCTCTTCATCATCCGGTACCTCAACCTCAAACACAAACTTGCAAAACAACTTCGTGCCCCTCGAATTGGTAAAGACCGTATACTCATCCCCCTCCGCACCCTCTGTTACCCTCCTCACGAAGTGCACAGCAGTAAGCCCCGTTTCCTCACGCAGCTCGCGCGCACAGCCCTCGAGAATCGTGTCATCCGACGAGTCGACTGCTCCGCCCGGTGTTTCCCATAGATTAGGCATGCTGTCGTCTGCGGAGCGCTGCACGAGAAGCACCCGGTTGCCGCTGAAGACGACTGCGCCGCTTGCGATGCCGTCCCAGTGCTTGTCGTGAGTTTGTAACCATTTCTTGCCAGGGACGTTCCATTCGTCCAAGGAAGGGTCATATGTAAAGTTGGATTTGCCACCCATGGCTTTCTCTGTGGCCTAAATCACAGGCGGCTGGGCGCTGTGACGAACGGAAAGCTAGACGGCGTTGATGCGTGTCCGGGAGATGCGGGCAACTGAATTGTGACGGGACTATTCGTTCCTTGTTTGTGAGTACGTTGAAGTGCAAAATATCAAGAAGGCGCTAGAAAGGTAATGTCGCCAGGTAGCTAATTTTAGCTCTTGGCTGATGAGGTTTCCATAGGTACGCTATGAGGCTAGTGTTTGAAGTAGGTGGAGGGTGCCTTGGTACGCGAGGCCGAGAATGGTCAGCAACTTGTCGTGGGGGGGGGGGGGGGGGGGGGGGGGGGGGGGGGGGTGCATACCAGCTAATGGGAACCTCACACAGCCCGCCTTTCCCAGCGACGTTGGCATATTGGAGACCATTGAAATATGCCCATTACAACCCAATGCGTATACAATCTTGTTCATATCCAGGTCTTTTTTTTTTTGGACTCTAATTTCTGGCTAAATAAACTCATCTCTTTGCGTCTCGAGCCAACGCTAAATATATTCCTACAACTACAAGATACACTAAAGCCAACTAAGCCCAGCTCGGTGTATATAACATCATCTGCAAGCCTGTTTCCAGTCCAAGGGGTATATCGCACCAACAAATTGAACAATTTATGGCTTCCATACGCAAATCATAACCCTATCATAGCATTTTTCAACTAGTGGTCCACACCACACCTGCCCAAGGCCGCCTTGCACGAGAGACTGCTGAGATAGTCAAAAGCAACTTGGCTGAAAAGCACCACGTCGTCGTTTGCAAAATGATACCCTATCCATGATAACTCCAGAAACGTTTACTCGGAAGCCGACTTGACGGATCTTTGCGCCCTCATGCGAGCGTGCACAGCTTGAGAATCCAAGCATTGCGCAATAACCTGGTAAACCTGCCACACCCCTGCATTAGACATCATCAGTCCAATAACCCGCAGCAGCTTGGCAACAAAGCCACCTTCCTCTTCAAAGCAAAAGTCCTTCACATTAGCCGCGGCGAGATGGACTTTTGCCTTGGTCTCGATCGACTCCAATATAGTCTTCACCTTTTCCAGCAGCTTGATATCGTCCTCTTCCAGCATCATAATGGCCGGCATCTGTCCAAAATCAATGTCGTCGTATCCAAGAATACCCAAGTATGGCCCAACACGGTCCTGAAGCGTCGCTACCCATTCGCAAAGAACCTGTGCGCAGTCAAATGCGCATAGAGCGACTTGAAGGGGAAGCTCTCCGCCTGGGCGGTCAGCAAAAGATATGCCTAGTCGGTCTGCCATAATCAGGGAGTCGGCAGCAAAGAAAGATGCCTTGCGAAGGTGCTTTTCCCGTCGTGAAGTAAATCGTTCTGCCGAACTTAGATTGTCGTTGGGACCAGAGAACTTTGCAAAGTCTATTGATGCCGTCTGTGGGCCGGGAGAATCGGCCATGACAGAATCTGGCGTCGGATCCAGCGCTGCGTCCTCTGCTCCCGAGCTTGAGGACGAGCTGCCGGGGTTATCTGCGTTTTCCATAACCTGGCTCCCACGGGCGATCTCTTCAGCCATTCCGACCCAGTCGCGTTCCCAAAACTTTTCCTTGGCGCGAGACAGGTTCACAAACAGACGAACGTAGGCCAGATCAAGCAGTGGTATCGAGTCCGCTGGCAGAGGACCAAGTCCAAATGGATTAGGCCTCTCTACGCTATGGCGAGGATTGCTGGCCCAAGCCACTTGCCAGGCCCTCAGGGCTGGTTCAATATGGCGATGCATTCTCTCAGTTTCTTCGTTGGTCCAGACCTTGTTGTGGTGGCGCTGTCGTGTCTCCCAAATGTAGTTGTGCAAGGCGTATATCAGCAGCAGTAGCGCGTACGAGCTTGGTTGCAGTTTGCTAGAGGGTAGCCTTCCGGGGTTCGAAATGGAGCTGTAGGCCATAGTAGTGCTATGGAGGGCCAATTCGCTTTGATCTCTATCATTTGGGTGTAGTAACTCAGCGAGGGCATCCCTAAACTGCGGGGTGTTATGAGATGCACCTTTAATACCACCTCGAGCAAAGAAAGCAGCGCTAGATTCGGCAGCGAAAAATTCCTCGTCGCAAGGCAGGTCAAGTCCAATTTCAGAGTTTGTCAGTGCGGGCGCGTGATTGTACGCCGTCACTAGAAGGCTTGAGAGCAAGAATATAGAAAACAGAGTGCGTTTACGCTCCTCCATACGCTTCCATTCGAGCCATTGCTCATCTTCCAATCTCTCCTTTCTTCTGCTCCAATTCGGGTCGTCCATCATTTGCACATCCTGCATGTCTGGCACATGCAGCTTGACCTGCTTCGCCAGTCCGGCAGCCTGCGCTAGCCCAATAAGCGCCGAGATGTGCATGGAGGCTATGTCGGTAGCGATCTTGTCCATGACATTATGTCCGTACGTAACGTTTAGCAGCATGGCTTGAACGAGCCACAGCGGGGTGTCGGAACCATCGTCGCTTGGCTGTGAACCATCACCAGAGGGTGTGCTGCGACGAGCGTCGGCGGCTCTATTCATTTCGTGCTTTCGTCGATCTTCGAGGAAAAGGAAAATCATTTTCTTGGACAGATCGAATAGGTGACTGGAAGCGTCATAGTCTCGTTCATAAAGGGAGCCAATCATGGACATGCCAAGGACAAGGCAGCATCTACCGCCTACGCCGCCATCTTCGTCATCAACGGTGGGTTTGGACATGTCAAAGTGCAAGGTGGGGACATGCAAGAAAGGCAGGTGAGGATGGAAAAAGTTCAGGTAGGCGGTGACGTATCGTTGCAGGGCCGAGACGGAGGGAAGCTTGAACTGTTCGGGCTGGCCATCCTGGGGGTTGGGGGCTGTCCTCAAGGCTTGCTTACGGCCAAAAGGCTGGGTTTTGGCGAGGGTGTTCACAATGGCAATCCGGGTATATTCTGATATGGTTGTTACGGGAGATGCTCCATGGTTACCGGCAGTGGTAGATGGCGGAGTTTCGGGACCGGCGTTGAAGCCTTGGGGTATGTTTATGTTTTGCGTATGGTGCCCCGTTACGGAAGAGGGCATTGAACTCAGAGACGGAGGAGGCGTGGAGAAGTAGGGGTCATTGATCTTTTGAGAAGCTGGCTGAGGTGATACAGGTGCTCCGTTGAGGAGATCCGGAAAGACTGACCCATTCAGATCCATCGCAAAAGGGTTTGTCATCTGCGGAGGTCCCATTAGGGATGGTTGCCACATTGTGCTGGTCCCCGCGGGCGCAGGATGGTTCGATCCGTCCACCATAACATCGCTAATTCCACTCTGGCTCGTAGTGCTCATTGCGGACGGGCTGGAACCGTCAATCACATTTTCGTTGTTCTGAAACGTCATTTGGTGCTCAAACCCGGATACCCAATCGAGGTTGTCATCAAAAGGCTGGCTGGGGGCGGCGTCGTTTAGCGTTGAGGGGAACGGTGACTGCTGTTCGACGTTCATGGACTGGGGAGAGTCGTTGTAATGCAGCGCATTGGGGTTGATTGTGGATGAGCGGCCAAACAGCAAGCTTTCAAAATCAAACTCGTTGGAGTTGAAGGGGCCAAAGGCAGGGGCAGTTCGGAGGCCACTGTTGAAATCTGCACCGTTGCCCATCTCCAGCTTGGAGAGGCCATGCTGCATGCCTCGCTGGCCCATGGCAACCGACATGCCGCCAAAGACATGATCAAAGTTATGGACGGGCAGGCCAGCCAAACTGGGATGCCTACTATGTCCCATGCCGCGGGCTGCGGAAGCATTGGCCGAAGCAATCATTTGCATGGCGGTTCCGTCCACATGGCTTATGGTATTGGCTCTTGGTCTCATGGTGGCTGATCCGTTTGCGTTTGTTCCTGCAGGGTTACCGCCGGCAATGCTATTTTTGCGTCTTGCTTGGGCTGGTGCTACGCCACTGGAGGACTCTCGGCGGTTTCTGGGCCGCGCGGACGGGGTAGTGGTCTGGTGTAGCTTCTGCTGGTGCCGTAGCAGTAAGTCGCGGCGAGCAAAGCATCTTGCGCACTCTGGGCATTCAAAAGGCTTCTCCTTTGTATGGGAACGCTCGTGGCGTTTTAGGTGTTCCAATCTCGCAAAAGATCTTTGACAAGTCGTACAGACGTGCGGACGAGGTTTATCGGTTTTGGGCGGCGGGCCGGCTGCCGGAGTCTTTGTATTGACGGTTATAGAGGAGGCTGCAGCAACGTATAGTTAGTGTTGGGTTCCACAGAACTGGCGGTATCGCGGGGCCGGCCAAAAAGTGGTCATGTTCCATCCATGTCGCTCACTGCCCCTCAGTAAGGTTTGGGCAGACTTGACAGGCGAGATGCAAAAGTTGTAGAGACTAATTCGCAGAGGCGCGAGCGAACCAAGTGGGAAACAGCAATGAAAAGCACACGGGGGGGTCCTCACCAGTCTCCTCGGCCGAGGGGACGCCAGGAGAAGCGTCAGTCGCCTTCTGGGCGGGCGGTGAGGAGTTGGACATGGTAATTGACGAGCGCGGTCGGGCAGCGGAGTCGTTCATCACCATTGCAGGCTTCCAAGTTATAAAAAAGAGGCTTTTTGAAAATCAAATACGTCGTAATCGTTCGTGGTCGTAGGAAAATTCGTCGTCGTCGTTGTCGTCGTCACAAAAGGTGGTTGTGGCGTGATAATTCAAACGGCAGCGGCCGGTAAAGCTACCTGTCGTGGGGCAATAAGCAGGCAGCTCTCGAGAGAGGGCGACAAAGTAGCGCAAAACCGTCAGGCGGCGGGAGGGAGAACAGAGTCGATGGGGATGGCGGGGCGGGTGGTCAAGCTTCGCCAGCGATTAGGGAGGGGCGATAAGACGTGCGGCAGTCGGAGGTGCGTACGGACTACTCGTCTGAGCAACGGCTCATGTCAATGCAAGGCGGTAGAGAGAAGCCCGAATGGAGAGTATCCAGGGAGGCAAAAGCGGCGCAGATGAGGCCCAGAGTCAACGCTGTTCTGTCTGCCGAAGCAATTGCTGCTAGGGAAGAAGAACAGGAGGACGATTGGAGAGTAGGAGAAGAAGGAAGAAAAGGTGAAAGAGAGAGAGAGAAGGTTAAGCGTCGGTTGGTTGGGGATGCGGGAGGGTGGGCGAGAAGTCACCGCAGCACGGTGTTTCCACACAGTGCGGCTAACGAGACAGCGTACGGGGGACGCGGAACTGGAACTGAAGCTCATGTATTAGTACCTAGGTACCTAACAGTAATAAACCTGGCCTGGCCTGCAGACGGAGCTCCTTGGCTGGCACGAAAAGTCCAGTGCGGGACCCTGCTGTTGGAAGGAAAAGGTCCCTGTGATTGGCAGCCCAGCGCAGGAACACAGGTACAACGACACCAACTCTACCCGGCTGCTGCCACACCCGGCACAGCACCTCATCAAAAAGTGTTGCACATGGGGGATCATTCGACAGATTGTGCAAAGCTGGGACTTACACCCGTAACTGAACGTGGCAATGATTTGGGGGCGTAACTATAGCATGGTTCGACCCCGGCTCACTACCAAGAATAGTCTCACTCGTCTATGTAATACCTTAGCAAGAGAATGCCACATACCTAAGTAACCAGTCCATCAAAGGTACAGTACTTACCTACATGTCTACCCTAGGTACTGTAGGCTAAACGAGCGCAGATGCGGCTTTACAGGACCACAGTAGCGAGGCGGGCCAAGGGTTGCGGTTGGTTGTGCAAAGGTACGAGTACGTGACAATACAGCAACAACCTGCAGTGGACAGCAGCAAGTAAAAGTACCGGAAAGGGCAGTGTACCTACAGTTCCGTGTCCACCTTGCGAGTGTGCATCATCGCCAAAAAAAAGTGTCAAGTACTAAGGTAAATTCCGCGTCCCCAAGAACATGTGCTATAATAGCGGTGGCGCGACACGCACAACACTCAGTTTTGCCTGTAAATCATTGGACCTTTGTCGGAGGAGCGCCATGGCATAATTTAGCGTCCATCCACTGCTGCAGATGCCAAAGGGGCCAGCCTCGAGTACTCGTACCAAAGTGACGCAGGTTGACAGCAACCTGCTGGAAGTGGAAAAGGCAGCGCCCCGGGTCTGCGACGGTGGTGGGTACCCCATGTATGCGGCTGCGCTGCTGGTTGGCTCGCTGGGCCAGCAGTCTGGCGCAGGGTGCCGACGAGGGCTCCAGAACACCATGTCTGCAAGGCTTGCGTGTCTGTGTGTGTGTGTGTGCGTGTGCGCTCGTGTGTGTGCCTCCTGGGTATCCCGCATGGTGGCTGTACTCAGACAACGAAGCTTGCCCCAAAAAGACCGCTAGCTTAAGTGTACGAGGTGCGAAAGAATTGACAGAATATCGTATGTCGTGCTAGATGATGAAGACAGGATGTACAGATTAAAGCTCAGTGAGGGAAGCTGTAGGACCTCAGAGCAGGTCTATTAAATGTGCAATGGAGAGGATTGGATGCGAGCCATCCAGACAGCCTGCAGTTCAACGAGCCAAAAGATGGAAGTGGCACCACAAAGAGCTTCTCGAAAGCCCCACTCCTCTTGTACAAACCGGAGACAGCATGCCATGAGAATTCTAGAGACTGTTTTACCCAGAGTGAGACTATTATCAGAGTACTCGTAATACACTCGCGGTACTCCAGGTACCACGAGACACTTGCGCACATGGCAAGACACTTTTATCGGTGTGTCTCGCCCTGGAACTTCGTCACAGTCAGACGAGCACTCCGGTACATACATGCTGGCATAGTAATATGACCGTGGTCTGAGCAGAGACAGAGGAAATGCACTGCTACACGTTATGTACGAGGTACATATATGCTTGTTCGTTAGAACCACCAGGTGACTTGGGGTATGTCGGTTTGTTGTATAATACCAGGTTGTCTCTGAGAAATGCATGGATATGCCGCTTCGAGCTAAAAAACAACGGATGTATTATTATAGTCTGGCTGTCTAATTGCGAGGATTTTGTCTGTTTCAAGCTCAAGCCATTTTCCACCTTTTCTGCGAGACAGTCGCCTGATTAACGGCTTATGACTACTAGTAGGTGCAGCTATCTTGCAGGCATCTGCAGCAGGCACTTCTTTTGAGCGTTGATAAGTTTTCGATAATAATATGCGCGCATGTACCAGTACCGTGTAGCTCAGACGTGTGTTGACGCCTTTGGCATCTTGCCCTATATCGAACCTGCTGTGGCATAGGTAGTCACTTATTTACTGTGCCACACGCATAAAGTGCCCTCTTGTCATCGGATAGCCCCGAAAGCTGGTGGTGGTAGAGTTTGCTGTTCGATGGTAAGTATGTGTACATGATAGTATGTGTACATGATAGTATGATGGCTGTGCCTAGAATAGTATCAATTTAATTGCTAATCTATTAGCTGATAATGCATATTAGTGTGCATGATGCGGCCAAGAGGGGCGGCGGCTGTTTGACTACCCTGCTTGCTGATGATGCTGCGCGTGAACCATGCCGAGAGATATTTTATCCGATGTTGGTTCTTTTATTTTATTCTCGTGGACACAGCTGTACGAGTACATACGCCGAATGGATCTCACGGGCTCTTTTTGCCACTCTGTTGCTTTTGCTTATTATTAGGGAGAGCTGTGCGATGCTACTCGTAATCCTTGGGAGCTTTGTTTGACCGGTCTTCGGAGGAGCAGCAAGGCATACTAGGTAGGTAGGCAAATACAGTTCCTACTTCGGCTTCCGCCGGCGCAACGCGATAAGCGTACGTACACAGTGCTACACACACCAAGAAAAACCGCTTTTGTGGTTCTCTCCGACCCGATGTAACTGTTGGCGAAGGCCGCGTCGGCCGCTGTACCGCCGATTTGCTCTACTAGTAGTGAGCTTCCCTGTTCTACTGCGGATGCCCCAAAATTGTCGCAGCCGTGTGGGATAATGTAGCGTCGGTTGTTTAGCTGTGGACATTCTTCGCCTTTATTTAGGCGTAAGTGACGACAATACATGCGGTAACCAAAGCAGGGAATAAACTGGACAAGTCTTGGAGACGGGTTGTGGTTGCGGCGCCAAAAAAAAAAAAAAAAAAAAAAAAAAAAAAAAAAAAA